>WNNG01000384.1:0-156949 GCA_018208015.1 Medicago ruthenica
AATGGATTGTCCTGCATCCTCTGCACTAAATCTTCATCATCCTTAGTTTCACCAGATTCTTACATTTTCGCATCTCTTGGATCTCTTCTTCGTCCTTGGAAGAAGAAGATCCAATTGTTATCTCCTATGAATTTCAATTGTTTAATATATTTTGCTGCTCTCAGTTGTTATTGTTAATCTAATTTAGTTACTCACTTTTGTTTTGCAATGTTATTCCAATAATGTTAATCATTATCTATTGGGTTCCTTTTTGTTATATGGTATTTATACAACAACAGTATTGTGTTCATTTTCAACTTTTGTATGCATGTTTATAACATATGTGTGTATACTGAATAAGGTTGTGTATAATAATTATGCATACCAATAGATACATAGTTTCATATGGTTCTTCCATGCAAAGTTGCAGTTTTATCCAAGTTATGAAACATTTATGTCAGCTATCAAAAGCCCACTATAAACAAAAAATTCCTTAATAAAAAAGAACAGCTAATTATGAATAAAACCAGAGAACAAAATTTTCTTTGACACTGTTTAAATATTGTTTGTAGTAAGGTGTTTTGTGCTATGGGCACATGCCGCTGTTTTGTTCTTCAAGACATCCCAGACAGCCAGCAATCTTTGAAGAATTTCTTTGGCCTTGGTGTTTCATTATGTTGTAATGTGTATTTATACAATGATGTCTAATTTGGGCCTCAAGTATCTCTAACTTGGGCATCAAGTATCTCTAACTTGGACCTCAAGTATCTCTAACTAATATACAGTATACTATAATTTATACATGAAGATTTTATATTCTAACGCCCCCGTAGTCGAAACGGAAGGTTGACGAATGTTGAGACTATCTCTGAAATCATCAAAAATTGCAGCGGAAGGCCCTTGGTGAAAATGTCAGCTATTTGATAGCGATATGGGACACATATAACACATACATGACCTTTAGCAACATTTTCACGCACAAAATGTTATACATTTCAATGTGTTTTGGCTTTGATATGGATAGGATGTTTCTTGACAAGTAAACAACACTAATGTGTCACAGTAGACAAGAGTGGGCTTTGATGATCAAACATGGAGTTCTAACAGTAAGTTCGAAACCAACAAGATTCAGCAACAACATTAGCAACACCACGATACTCTGCTTCAGCATAGAGCATGATAAAGTTGATTGCCATTTTGGCAGACCAAGAGACCAAATTATTTCCAAGGTAGACACAATATCCGGACGTGGATCTTCTAGTATCTGGGCACCCTCCCCAGTCAACATCTGTATAAGTGGTGAGGGTATCAACTAGGGAAGGAGAGAGGTGTAGACCATGTGGAATGGTACCCTTAATGACCTAATAATTTGCTTCAAAGCAGTCATATATTGCGTGCGAGGATCATGCATAAATGGGCACACTTGTTGGACGGCATATGCGATATCAGGTCGTGTGAAAGCTAAATATTGTAATGCACTGCAAGACTCCGATATTCAGATAGATTATGATAGGGGTTAGTTGAGAGGCCACTGAGTTTGCTTTAGTGTCTACGGGGGCAGAGACTGGTTTGCAAGATGACATGGCAGCTTTCTCAACAATCTCTTCAGCATATTTATGTTGAGAATGAAGAGACCACTTGAATGTCTAGTAACTAAGATACCTAGAAAATAACTAATAGGCCCTAAATCTTCATAGCAAATTCACAACTGAGGTGAGACTGATATACTGACGAAGAGGATCAGATGAAGCAGTAGTAGATGTCATCAACATATAAGAGAATGTATGTCATGTCATTACCATTGTGATAGATGAACAAGGAATGGTCACATGTACTACGTGAGAAGCCCAATGTAGCAACAAATTCAGTGAAGCGTGGTACCATGCACGAGGGGCTTGTTTAAGGCCATATAGTGACTTCTTTAGTAGACAGACATAATCAGGATGGTGAGGATCACGAAAGCCAAGAGGTTGATGGATATAAACAGATTCATTAATGTTACCAAGTAAGAATGCATTCTTGACATCCAATTGATGTAGACACCATGATTTTGAAATAGAAATACTGAGGATTGTTCGTATAGTTTCTGGTTTTACCACCAGACTAAAAGTTTTATCCACAATCTAACCAGTTTGTTGATTTGAACCATTCCCTACTAGGTGAGATTTGTATCTTTCAAAGGAACCATCTGATTTTTTTTCTTTTGCCTGAAAATCCTAACTATACGAATGACATTAGCATTAGCCAGACGTGGTACTAAATCCCACATCTATTTTCAATAAGAGCGTCATATTCGTCTTTCAAACCATTTTCTAGTTATGATCTTGCAATGCATGATATGGTTTTTGGAAAGGGATAATGATGGGTGAAGTAGAAGTGGTGGAGATTAAAAGTTGTCATGGTTTGAAAATGTCATGTTGAGCTTGGGTGGTCATTTGGGAGGATAATGGGATTGAGTGAGACGAAGTAGTTGTGGGGATATAGGAGGGGATGGGTGTTAGAGATAGGGTTGGTGGATGATTTGTGTTGTTGACAGTATTTTTTTGGCGTTGAAAGAGATGGGGGTGAAGGAGGTAAGGTTGAGGTCGAGGGGATCGATGGTGGAGAAGTAGTGTAGGTTTGTGGTGTGTTAGGTGTAGGGGTGGGTTGAATTGATTGATGGGTGGTCAATTTAGGCAACATGTGAAAGAAGGGATCATTGCTTGTATTCAAAAATTCATGGCATGAGGACGCGGGAGCAGGTGAAGAAGAGGAATGGAAAGACAGTTTCATCAAAAGTAACGTATCTAGAAATGATTATTTTGCGATTAGAAAATTCAAGACACTTATATCATATATGATTAGAGGGGGGACCTAAGAAGACATGTGGTGTTAACCTTGGTTGGAGTTTATTTCTAGTAGTGGAAGGGATTAATTGAAATAGAGACACCCGAAGACTTAAGGTGAAAATAGGAGGGACGTTTTTGGTAAAGAATCATAGTTGGTGTTTGAAAAGATAATTATTTGGTGGAAGAATATTTAACAAATAAGTAGTCATATGAAGAGCATGATGCCAAAAAGAAGGTGGTGGGAAGCATGTGCGAGAAGAGTACGGATGATATGTTAATAACATGAATTTTTTTGCTTTCGGCTTTTCCATTTTGAGGTGAGGTATGAGGACAAGAAAAACCATAAGCTCATTCCATTTTGTTTACATAAATTATGGAAAGAAGTATTGACATATTTTTTTCCCGTTATCACATTGAAAACATATCTCTTTCAAATTGTGTTTTATGTGATTTGCAAAAATGAAAATAGTGGAATGCTTGAGATTTGTGTGGAATAGGAAAAGACCATAAAAAATTGTAAAATTATCTAGAAATAAAATATATAACAATGAAAACCATAACTAAGAGTTGGTGATGTCCAAAGATCTATGCACAATATCAAAAGGTAATAAAGTATGAGACAAAAAATTCATAAAATGGCATTTTTATTTGTTTTCCAAATTGACAAGACTGAAAAAATTGAATTGTGCTGAAACTTATTACAGAAAAAATTTGTTTCTAGCAAGAGAATTGAAGAGAGCAGCTTCCGGATGTCCTAAACAATTATGCCATAAATTATTAGATAAAGCAATGAAAGAAGCGGGTGTTAGATTTGAGTAGATGCCTAGTAGCAAGAGGATAAAGGTCACCCGAGCTATCACCTCATTAGTGGCATTCATGTCTGAAGATCCTTTACAGAAAAACCAAATGAATCACTTCAACAGAAACTTCATTGTCAATGGTAAATTTTTGCACATAAACAAGGTTTTTGATTACTTTAGGTGCATGTAGGATATGATTCAAGCTAAGGGAGTTTGGGAGTTAGGTAATAATGCATTGTCATGACCAAAACTGGAATATTATGACCACTACCAAGTAATATGATTACTTGTATTGGAATCACACGTAAGATTATCTTGGTTTGCCATCGTGAGAGTGGCTCATGTGTTCGTGTACCACTGTTCATCAAGAGGAGCCATACATAGAGTCTGCATTGCAGTTTTAATGTCTGTTGGTGGGCATGACGACTGTGTTGAAGCCATGTGTGCTGATGTGGTATCTGCCCAAGAATGTTGGGTTGACGGTTTGGAGCGTGTGACTGCTGCCATTTCTGGTGGTAGGATAAGGCAAGGAAGAGTGGCCCATGGCTGCCACTTTGAAGCCCAAGGAGGAAATGCCCACGACTGATTCCATGTCCTATTTGATGATTATGTGATCGCCTGCCTCGACCACAACACGATCGCAAGTTCGTCCACCAAGATAGTTGCTTGAGATATCGCGTCCGCCTCGATTGCTAGTAGTATTTTGTTGGTTTCAGATGGCGCAAGGAGAATGAATGAGAGTTGAGAGGGTTGTTCTTTTGAGAAGCAATAAATCAGCAGATGTGTCGAGCGTGTTTATTCTGTGTGCGTTTGGCCCACCCTTTCTTCCAAGACAGGAGAACCAACATTAGACACCTAATCAGAAGAGACTTAATGTGTTGGCAGTATGATGAGGCATCTGAGAATTCCTCCATGGTGACACAAGAGAATTCTTGCTCTAGATAGAGTGCACGGGAATTTTGTTGTCAAAGAAGAAATTGAAGAGACGGGTTCCAGGCTGTTTGTGCGATAAAGTCACGCTCAATGATGGTATGGAAAGGTCAATGGATAGGGTACCGTAAATCCACTACAGAACTATGGCATCAAGATGTTTCCATAGGGATGGGTCATTTCTTTGAGAGAGGGAAAGGAAGAGCTAGGTTCAGTGATGGGTGTAGGGATGATGTGGTCAAGAACCTCCATAAGCTAAGCGTGAATTTTAAATAACTCAGACCATGTAATGTATGGCTTTTTCAATATCCAGATTAATTTGATGAAGTTTGTGATATTTTTATAGTTAGGGCAAGATAATTGGGTGATTGGTGGTGGTGATGGTGGTTTCGGGTGGTGTCTTTGATTGTTTAGATGATGGGGTTTTCGGAATCAGACATGTTGATGTTTGTGTGCGCACCTCGTTTTTTTTCCTCGGGAAAAAGACGCGCAGATTCCTCCGAGGTCGTCCTCGAACGCTCGGAGGGTGCCTTTGTGAAGCCGCCACCAAAGTTTTTGTGTAAAGGGAACGTTGATAAACCCTTAAGTTTTTTTTTTGTTGTAAAGGGAAACGATAATAAAACCCTTTTGACGATGAGGATAAGGATTAGGTCATCGCAACCATTGTCGGGTTCGGGAGTCGGTTACGCGAGGGGAAGGTATTAGCACCCCTCACGTCCGTTGTACTCAACGGGAACCTTCTATTTGGTTAAAGATTGAATTGCTTTTTAATACTTTGCGTTCATGTTCATTTATGCTAAAATATAATAAGGGGGGGGAAAGAGATAAAAACAAAAAGAAAAGAAAAAAGTTTTTATTATTGTGCTTGACAAGATGTCGATCTTGCTCCTACGTATCTCCCGGTAGTCGGAGAATTCAAAGCATACGTAGTTCTTTGGTAGAAAAACGTATGTGTTGGTTGATTTTAATTGGACGATGTTTTAAACCGAATTCTTGCGATTAAACGTTGCTTGTATGCTCGCACTTGGAGACTTATTAAGCGTTCGTTCGCGAATCACATTAGAATTGTTAAAAGGTACGTCCGTTAGGGTAGAGGGTTGAATTGGTCGCTATGGGACCAAGAGAGGTACAATGGACTTATAAGTCAAACATTGACCGAGTGGACTCCGAAGAGTCGGGCGATTGTTCGATTGATCCACTGAAGATCAAGAACGGGTACAATGGACTCGGACGAGTCGAACATTGACCGAGTGGACTCTAACGAGTCGATGGGTTGAGTCTAATGGCCAACGGGGACCAAAAGGTCTTGGATTGACCACAAGGGGTCCAAGATTTGGTTTGGTTAGGGTTGTACATATTAACAAAGGAATGACGATTGTCCGAGCGACGAGACATACGTCACGCATTCGTACAATCGGGGGCGATGGAGAGACATACGTCACAACCATCCCTTTTCATTTCATGTTTTTGGATTGAATTCTTTAGAAATCCCAAGGTATGTCAAAACATATGGTTTGAAAACCCAAAATGGGAAAGGTTTAGCAAATTTGCTAAAAACGCGCAAGTTCGTCTCATTTTGCCGAAAATGCGCAACGTAACGGTGTATGTTCATCTTTGAGTTTTTGAACATCATGAACAATATTTATTGTTCAAGGTTGTAGATTGAAAAGATGAACATAGCTTGCTTGTTCATGTGGTTTTGAAAGTTTGGGAACATAACTTGCTTTGCAAGTTATCCACAAAATGGTTATACGAACTTGTGATTTTGCCAAAATTATGCAAAAACTTGTGTATGGCTTGAAGAACATGGGTTTTAAAAACTCTTAGGTTCTGAGCTCTGGGGCTAGAACCTCAAAATTGGTTGTTTTGACACAAAAACTCAGGTTCTGAGTTCTGTCATGGTCGCACTGCGACCATGACTTCGCACTGCGAAGCATGCGAAATTTTGGGTTCAGAAGCTGTTTCTGAACATTTGTTCAGAAACAACTTCTGAACACACTCAAGACCTTATAGATGGGTGAAAAGCTTTGAGTTTTTGGGATGAAAAGGGTTGGACAAACCAAATTTGATGTTTGAAAACCTTGGGATTTCTTTGAAATTCAAAAGGGGTTTTTTAGGAACCAAAGGTTTTGAGCCAAAATGCTATGCAAACACAATTAAAAGCAAGATAAAGAGCTTAGAAACTTACAGAACTCCTTAGCAAAGGCTCCAGCTGCACTCATGATTTGATTTGGTTGAAGGCTTCACAAAGGTTGTGAAGATGGTTATGTGTAGAAACTTGAACCTTTTTGAAAGGCGTTTGTTGGATGGATTGTTTCTGGTGTATTTGGTGGAGGTTTGTGAGTTTGAAATGGAAGTAGAGTTTCGTGCTCTTGAAAATGCTGTGTTAACTGTGGTGTCTTTGACAATGCTTTGTAACCTTTGGGCCATTGCCTGTCGATTTATAGGCCAAGATAAATCTTTGTCATCATTAAAAATCCCTTGATTCCAGCTTGATTTGTGGCCAAGATTAAGCTGAATCCCTTTGCATTAAATGCTAATGGATAGAGGCAACCCTGCCTGTGTACCAAGGGGCAAGATCGCAGCTTATTTCACAGCCACAAAATTCACTATTCTAGAAGTGTAATGATGAAGACAAAGCTGATTGTGCAATGGGCTAATGCTGTGGGGATCAATCCTTGCAATCTCAATGGTTGATAACTGAAAACGTGCACTGTATTGTGCAGAGATTGAGGGGTGAAAAGGCTACTTATGGCTGGTGTGAGAGGGGTGAAAAGCTGCTGCAAAAACAGAAGTAGCAATCATGGCTTTCAAGTGAAAAAAACCCAGCTGGTTTGACTGGTTTTTAGGGGCAGCAAGCAGGAGGAAAGTCCTCAAGCAGGTGGCTGGCCCAACCTTGTGGTGGTTAGCATGGTAACCTGGGAGGGACTAGAGCTGCCCAAGGGCAAGCCACTTGCTTGTCACATGCTAGGTTGGAAGAAAAAAGCTTCCAACCTTGGCATTAATGGCAAGTCCTTCAACTCTGGCTTTGCTTGGCCCAATTAGCCATGAATGCTACCTAAATAATTATGGAAATGATATGCAAACAAATTCTGGAATTAAATCCAAGAAACCAAAATCTGCAGAAAAAATCGCAGACTTCGCAGTGCGAAGGGAGCTTCGCATTGCGAAGTCATCATTTTGAAATGTTGACTTTTCTGTTGACTTTTGTTGACTTTTGACTTTTTCCCCTCTTTGAATTTTTTTGATTTTTGTTTTAAAATGCGTAGGACAAAATTAGGGTACTACAGCTGCCCCTACTTAATTGTGTCTTCGCATAGAGTGCGTGAGTGCCGAGGGCATCTCATGAACTCTTTGCGGAGATCAATTAAGTAAAAAGAAAAAGAAGGACCCGAATTTTGTCCTTCGCGAAATGCAAATGCAATGGTTGGTAGGGGTTGATCGTATCCAGCCGCTAACACTGGAGGTAGATCACTGGGGGGATGAAGGTAATCTTATCTAGGCACTGTCACTAGAGGTCGATTCCTGAGGGGTGGTTTACTCTAGGCACTGTCACTAGAGGTGGAACATTGATGGAGGTGATCTTCTCTAGGCACTGTCACTAGAGGTGAATTTGATGGCGGCGATCGACTCTAGGCACTGTCACTAGAGGTCGATACCTAAACTGGTGATTTACTCTAGGCACTGTCACTAGAGGTGGAACATTGATGGAGGTGATCTACTCTAGGCACTGTCACTAGAGGTGATATTGATGGCGGCGATACTCTAGGCACTGTCACTAGAGGTTAATATTGATGGAGGGATCTACTCTAGGCACTGTCACTAGAGGTCGATACCTAAGCTAGGTGATCTTATTCAGGACTGCTTCTGAATATCGATTCCTAACGAGCTGTGATCTTATTCAGCCGCTAACACTGAAGGTCGATACACTGGGGGAGGTGATCTACTCTAGGAATTGCTTCTAGAGGTCGATACCTAAGCTAGGTGATCTTATTCAGGTACTGCTTCTGAATATCGATTCCTAACGAGCTGCGGTCTTACCCTAAATAGGTGCCCCTGGTTGAATGTTGATGGATGCTGAATATGTGATACTCACTGGAGGATCCTTGTTGAGGATGCATGCTTTATGAAATGAAATGCATTGTATGAATGGTTTTAAATATGCATGCATGAATAAAATATGTTGGTTGGGTGCCGAGCAGAGTCGGTCTTTGTTTGTGGTTGTGTTCATGACAGTTGGGCTCTCTTTGTTGTTAGTTGGTTTTTTGGTGGTCGGTTTTGGAAGGACGAAGTCCTTTGCCTACATACCCAAATGGGATCAAAACCGGTGTAGTTCGAGCCAAGCCCGAAAATTTGTGTTTTGCCAATAATGATTGGACTTTTGTTTGAGGGTTGAGACTCCCTTGGGGAGTATCAATGAGGTTGGCTTATGGGGATATAGGATCATTTTGGAAGCATGATCGATATCCAGCCTTTGTTGGTGTTTGGATGTTCAGGGTTGTTCGTTGGGGAATTTTGTTCCGCCTGACCCTTGGGGGTTCTTGGCTCCGCGTGCCGCGAGTTATGCACACTGCCTTAGCTAAGGAGCATAAGTCTTTTGGTGCAATATTTTGGTTGGGAACTACCGCAATTCTTTCAGAATTCACGAAGATTCAAAATAAAGCAAAGTTTGTTTGTTTGTTTTCTTTTTTTTGGAAGAAAATTCTTTTTGTTTATTTCCCATGTTTTAAAGCATTTTCATCATGAATAAAACAAAATTTTATGCGCTACTGAGAACATAAAATAACAAAAGGAAATTTATTCGATGCAGATTTGGACCCTCTTGAATGGGTAAAAATACACAAAGTGAGAAGTGAGATAAGACAAGAAAAGCAAAAAGAAAATGTTGGTTTTGGCACAACACATGCTATTTCCTTATGACTTCGATATTTTCGTTTGTTGGAAGATGCTGACGAGGCCGATTCCTCTCCTCTTGAATCTTGTCCGGAGCTTGGATGCTGCAGTCATGCCTTTCTTCTTTTTTTTTTTGTTAACCCCTAACTTTTGCCTGGATCGCTCTTTCGAGTTTTTCAATCCACCGGGGTGTATTTCCTTTTTGATTGTCCTTAATTTTTGCCTAGACCGCCTTTTCAGGTTTTCAATCTAGCAGGACGCTCTCTATTGCCTAAACCGCCCTTTCAGGTTTCGATTAGCGAGCTTTTCTCTCTTTTTTTTTTCTTTAGGCATAATACCTCTTGACTGCATCGGAGTTTATTGATAGTGGGAACTCCTCTCCATCCATAGTGGTGATGATCAGGGCTCCGCCTGAGAAAGCTTTCTTTACCACGTACGGCCCATCATAGCTGGGAGTCCACTTCCCTCGGGGATCTTTGTGGATAGGTAATATCTTCTTGAGCACTAGGTCTCCTTCTTTGAACTCTCGAGGACGGACCTTCTTGTCGAATGCTCTCTTGAGCCTCCTTTGATAGAGTTGTCCGTGACATATTGCCGTCAGGACGCTTCTCCTCTATGAGATTCAGTTGGTCGAACCTTGTTTGGACCCATTCAGCTTCTTCTAGCTTGGTTTCCATCAAGACCCTTAGCGAAGGAATTTCCACCTCTACGGGGAGAACAGCTTCCATACCGTATACTAAGGAGAAGGGGGTTGCCCCAGTTGAAGTGCGAATGGCTGTTCTGTAGCCATGTAGCGCAAAGGGAAGCATCTCATGCCAATCCTTATATGTTGTCACCATCTTTGGATGATCTTCTTTATGTTCTTATTGGCTGCTTCTACCGCACCGTTCATCTTTGGTCGGTAAGGGGAGGAATTATGGTGCTCAATCTTGAAATCTTTGCACTAACTCCCTTCATTGTCTTGTTGTTTAGGTTTGCCCCATTATCGGTGATGATTTTGTGGGGAGTACCATAACGGCAAATGATTTCCTTCTTGATAAATCGGGCTACCACTTGTTTGGTTACGTTTGCATACGAAGCTGCTTCTACCCATTTGGTGAAGTAATCGATGGCAACGAGGATGAAGCGATGTCCATTTGACGCTTTGGGCTCGATCATTCCAATCATGTCTATGCCCCACATAGAGAAAGGCCAAGGTGAAGTCATGACGTTCAGTGGAGTTGGTGGCACATGCACTTTGTCGGCGTAAATCTGGCACTTGTGACAAGTCCTGGCATAGTGGAAACAATCAGCTTCCATGGTTAACCAATAGTAGCCCGCCCTTAAGATTTTCTTTGCCATTGCATGCCCATTAGCATGGGTTCCAAAAGATCCCTCGTGGATTTCTTTGATGAGCATGTCCGCTTCATGTTTATCCACACATCTGAGTAGGACCATGTCATAATTTCTTTTGTAGAGGGTATTTCCACTGAGGAAGAACTGGGATGCCAATCTTCTGAGGGTCCTCTTGTCGGTATGCGAGACACTTTCTGGATACTCTTGCTCTTCGAGGTATCGCTTGATGTCGTAGAACCAAGGTTTGTCGTCAAGTCCTTCTTCGACTAATGCGCATACAACTGGTTTGTCTCTACGATCCATCCTTATGATTGGTGTCTCGTTGTAAGAATTTACTTGGTACATTGATGATAATGTAGCCAAAGCATCTGCTACCTGATTTTCTTCTCGAGGTATGTGGTGGAAATTGATCTCATCAAAATGTTTGATCAATTCTACAACCCGGGCTTGGTAGGGAATTAAATTGGGATGTCTTGTTTCCCATTCTCCTTTGACTTGATAGATGACCAAGGCTGAGTCACCGTATACTTCAAGGTTTTTGATCCTTAGATCAATTGCTGCTTCGAGGACCTAGGATACATGCTTCATACTCTGCCATGTTATTGGTGCAGTCAAAGCATAACCTTGCTGTGAAGGGCTGGTATCCATTTCTTGGGGAGATTAAAACTGCTCCGATACCGTGTCCCATGGCATTCGAGGCGCCGTCGAAAGCGAGCTTCCATTGAGCTCCTGGTTCTGGTCCTTCATCATCGCTTGTGACTTCTTTGTCATTCAAAGCTACGACATCTTCGTCTGGGAAGTCAAATTGTATGGGCTGATAATCCTCCAATGGTTGGTGAGCAAGGTGCTCGGATAAAACACTCCCTTTGATGGCTTTTTGAGCAACATATTGGATGTCATACTCAGACAGCAGCATTTGCCAACGGGCTATCTTCCCTGTGAGGGCAGGTTTTCGAAGATGTACTTGATGGGATCCATCTTCGATATCAACCAAGTTGTATGGGTCAACATGTATTGCCTTAGACGTCGAGCAGCCCATGCTAAAGCGCAGCAAGTCTTTTCAAGTGAAGTATACCTTGTTTCACAGTCGGTAAACTTCTTGCTTAAGTAGTAGATTGCGTGCTCTTTCCTTCCCGTTTCATCTTGTTGTCCTAACACACAACCCATTGATCCTTCAAGTACGGTTAGGTATAAGATGAGGGGTTTACCCGGAACCGGAGGTATTAAGATCGGTGGTTCTTGCAGGTATTGTTTGATCTTGTCAAACGCCTCTTGGCAATCCTCGTTCCAATGAACGGTTTGGTTTTTCCTTAGCAGCTTGAAGATTGGTTCGCAGGTAGCTGTCATGTGTGAGATGAACCTGGCGATGTAGTTCAATCTTCCTAAGAAACCCCGGACTTCTTTCTCGGTATTTGGCGCTGGCATTTCTTGGATGGCCTTTACCTTATCGGGATCTACTTCAATACCTCTTTGGCTGACGATGAAGCCCAATAACTTCCCGGATCTAACGCCAAATGTGCACTTGTTAGGATTTAAGCGCAGCTTGAATTTTCTTAGGCGTTCGAAAAGCTTTTGTAGATGGACTAGATGATCCTCCTCCGTTTGGGATTTGGCAATCATATCGTCGACGTAGACCTCAATTTCCTTATGGATCATGTCATGGAAAAGAGTCACCATTGCCTCTTTGGTATGTTGCCCCGGCATTTGTTAATCCGAAAGGCATTACCTTATAGCAGAATGTTCCCCATGGGGTGATGAATGTAGTTTTCTCCATGTCTTCTGGAGCCATCTTGATTTGGTTATATCCCGAGAAGCCATCCATAAAGGAAAAGACTGAGAATTGGGCTGTGTTGTCCACCAATATGTCGATGTGTGGTAGCGGGAAATCATCCTTTGGGCTTGCTCTATTCAAGTCCCGATAATCCACACACATTCTCACCTTGCCATCCTTCTTCGGAACTGGCACAATGTTGGCAACCCATGTTGGATACTTGGTTACGGCTAAGAAGCCGGCATCGAACTGCTTTTCTGACCTCCTCTCTGATCTTGAGAGCCATATCGGGTCGAGTTCTTCTCAATTTTTGCTTCACTGGCGGGCATTCTGGCTTGAGTGGCAGCTTGTGTACAACGATGTTAGGGTCTAAACCCGGCATGTCTTGATACGACCAAGCGAATACGTCCACGTACTCTTGCAGAAGCTTGATCAACTTTCCTTTCACATCCTCGTGCAGGGAGGCTCCTATCTTGACCTCTTTCTTATCCTCTTCGGTCCCCAAGTTGACCTTTTCAACTGATTCTTGGTGAGGTTGTATTACCCTATCCCCTTGATTTGCAAGTCTAGACAATTCTTCAGGCGGTTCATAATCGTCCTCTTCATCGTCTTCCGTTTGATTAATCGGGCAATCGAAGTCATAAGGGTTTAAGGTAGTGTTGTTTTTGGAGGGTGGATTTGTAGATCTGCATGAGTATGATTTTTTTTAGGCTTTTTGTAGAAAAATTTTTTTTAAAACAAATGCAAAAAGAAAAAAGACTCAAATGAACATAAAAGATTGCTTTTATTCATGATTGTAAATAACTTATAAAAACATGGGGGCCCCACACGACTAATCATTTGCCTTGGGCAGAGCTAAATGATTTTTTTTATTTAAAAGTAAAAAACAAACAAACACGGTTTATTACTTGATCCTGGTAATGATCTCGGGAATCGCGATAGCCCTCCAATTGTTCAAAGCTTCATCCGAAGCGCAACGGTACACCAACTCAGGCACGTCTTCGTCTACATCTTCGAGTAGAGCCACTTGATCTTCATGGATAAACCCCGCACTGATGAATGTTTCCGAAATGGGGGGAACCCCTTGCTTTGGAGGCTTTGAGAAAGTTTCGGCCGATGGATGATACCCCAACCCGAAGCGATTTTTCTTCTCCGGTATGTCCACTAACTTGCCCCATCCGGTGGGTCGGCTTTCTTTAGGGCCTCTCTTATCGCCCTCCATGACGACATGGCTGTCCTAGCCTCCTCCTTGGGCTTTGAGCTCAATGTCACGACATTTGCCACTTCCAAAGATTGGAATGGGACGTCCACAGCTTCTTCATCCGTTTCTATGTAACGGAAAGACGAGAGATGGCTTACCATCATGTCCTCTTGCCCGGAAACTACAATCATTTGGTTATCAATGATGAACTTCAGTTTCTGGTGCAGGGTAGAGGTAATGGCTCCGGCCGCATGGATCCATGGTCGTCCGAGAAGACAACTATATGTTGGATTAATGTCCATGACTTGGAAGGTTATGGTGAAAACCTTAGGTCCGATTTGGACTGGTAAGTCGATCTCTCCCATGACGGCTCTTCTTGACCCATCGAAAGCTTTTACGACCAAGGCGCTGGGCTTCATTACGGTCCCTTCACATGATAGTTTGAGGAGGGTAGTCTTGGGCATGACATTCAATGATGACCCCGTGTCCACTAGCACTCTTGAGAGGATGTGGTCCATGCATTTCACGGAGATATGTAAGGCGCGGTTATGAATATGCCCCTCGTCGGGTAGCTCATCGCCATTGAAACCCAAAGTACCTACTTGAGGTAATATTTCCGACTATCCCGTCGAATTGGTCCACCGGAATGTCCTTGGTGACATGTGCCTCACTGAGGATCCGTAGTAGTGCTTCCCGGTGTGCTTCCGAGCTGAGTAGTAAGGATAGCATGGAGATCTTGGAGGGAGTTTGACCTAGCTGGTCAATGATCTTGTACTCGCTCTTTTGGATTATCCTTAGGAACTCTTCGGCCTCTTTTTGCGGGATTGTCTTTTGAGAAGGCCCCGCTTGGTCCTCTTTTTCCTCCACGCTCTTTTCTTTGAGCGGCTCCTTTGGTAGTACAGCTGGCGTCTTCCCGAGTTCTTTCGGAGCGAAGACTCTACCACTTCTAGTCATTCCTCCAACACCGGTAATGTTAGTGATGCTGGGCTCGATTTTGGCTAGTGGTTTTCCTTCCACATAAGCCACAGGTTGGTAATTCCATGGTACCCTCTTTGTGCTTTCAAAAGAGAAGGGTGCAGGTACGTGGAATGTTATGGGTTGTATTGGCATTGGTGCCTCTCTCCTTTGGTAGGGGATCTCGAGAGGTTTTGGGCCGTTAGACTCTAAGGTAGCAACGTCCGTGCCATCCTTTATATAGCCAATTTGGATCCAACCTTGGTCCATTAACTGTTGAAGACAGCTCTTCAACTCATCGCACTCATTCGGGTTGACCTTGCAGGCTTCACAGTTGGCGTGCATTTCCTCGAATAATCCAAAGCCGGTTAAACGCTCCCTTATGGTTGACAGGGGAGTCCTAACATTGGCTATCCTTTTGACTGGACCAAAGTCCTCTTGTTCTTCCACCGCGTTTACAGAGGGACCCGCGTGCCCCGGCAATGGGTTGTTCTTCACATTGGGGCTTTCCTCTTTGAAGGATAACAGCTTCTTGTCAATAAGATCCTGCACCTTGTGTTTGAAAACCCTACAGTTTTCGGTATTGTGCCCCACGGATCCTGCGTGGAAATCACATTTGGCATTTGCGTCGTACCACTGTGGATATGGTGGCGACATTGGTGGTAGTAGTCTTGTCTCGACCATACCCTTTTGGATTAGGTATGGCAAGATCTGACCATAAGACATGGGTACAGGATCAAACTGCCTAGTATAGTAACTGTTCCTTGAGCTCGCCTGATTCCTTGGTGGGTACCCGCCTTGTTGCTGTTGCTGTTGATTTTGCTGCGGCAACACTACTGGTTGTCGAGGTGGATTTGCGGGAATCACTTGAGGTGAGTAACGCCCTTGAGTCGTTGCTGCTGCCACATAAGGATAGTGGTAGTGAGGCATTTGATTTTGTGGCGGGTAGGATGGTCCCATTAGAACGGCATTTGTATCCCCCTCTTTCTTTTTGTGAAAGTTGCTGGGTGGTTTTCTAGCTCCACCTTGAGCTTCTGAAGAGCCTTGGATTTTTCCTCTCTTCACTCCATCTTCTATTCTTTCACCGACCATGACTAGATCGGAGAAACCGGCAGACGTACTTCCGATCATCTTGTCGTAATATGGGCCTTGAAGTGTGCCCATAAAGGTGTCGACAAGTTCTCTCTCCAATAGTGGTGGTTGTACACGAGAAGCTAGTTCTCTCCACCGCTGAGCGTACTCCTTGAAGGACTCGTTGCTTCTTTGCAGGAGGTTTTGTAGTTGCATCCTATTTGGAGCCATGTCCAAATTATATTTGTATTGCTTTAGGAAGGCATCGGCTAGATCCTTCCAAGTTTGGACATGGGTACGCTCGAGCTGCATGTACCAATCTAAGGACGCTCCGCTTAAGCTATCTTGAAACACATGCACCATGAGTTTCTCGTTCATTGCGTAAGCTGCCATCTTCCTACAGAACATCCTTAGATGATTCCGAGGGCATTGAATTCCTTTGTATTTCTCAAAGTCCGGTACTTTGAACTTCGGAGGAATTACCACGTCGGGCACTAGGCACATATCCAAGGCATTGTGGGCACCGTATGAGCTGAAACCCTCGACAGCTTTCAACCTCTCTTCCAAAACTCGATACATTTGGGTGGTATCATTGTCTTGGTGGGTGGTGTCGGGAGCAGATTGCCTTAGCTGGCTATTCTCCACATCATGGGGAATTACTTCATGCTGAGTAGTGGAGGTTCCTTGAGGACGACGCTCTTCATTCCTTACGGGGATTGTGAGCGGTGGTGGAGGTGGTCCTTGACCCTCATTTTCGAAGGGTGGGGTATAACCCACAGGTAAACCATAAGGAGGCCATTGCACATTGGATGCATCCGTTGTTGGGCGAGGGTGGCTTTCTCGTGCCGACAGAGCTTGCATTAACTCTAGCATCTGATCCATTTTTCCTTTCATTCCATCAACTTCCTCTCTCAAAGCCGCTTGAGTTTGTTCCAAATTGTCCATGATCCTTCGTTTGTTAGCTCGTGTTCCGTACGAGTGTTGAATATCTGGTTCTTGGACCGAGGGCTTTCGGGGTTTTCGGGCTATGATTGCTTTGAACTGTTTGAATGGGAATGAATGAGTTTTTTTTGAAAAATATGCATGAAGATGCATGTGGATGTATGTATGAGTATGCAAAATATGCGTTTTTTTTTTATTTTGCTTTATGGAGTTTAAAGGTGCACGATTAATATTTAGCAACTCAAAATATTAAAGACCGGGAAATTGATTATACTTCAAAATATATTTGATTAAATAACATTTGTTTACAAAGTGTAACTAATGCTATTACAAATCAAACAGCCGCTCGCTTCTCGGCTTTGCTCATCTCCTCCCTATAGAAATCTATGGTGTCCTTGCAGAACTTCATAAACTTCCGGATCTCCATAGGGATGACGAAGTAGGGCATGACCATCTCGGCCTCCGCTAGCTTCTTTGGAAGTTGGGTGATCACCAAATTTGAGAATGCAACCAATTTAGTGAAATCCTCACTTAATCGGGTGGCGTCTTGCCATACATACTCAATCACTTCCTTGCGCTGGTCTAGCTTGACTCTTGCACTTCTAATCTCATCGTGTAGTTGTGCAATGTGGTCCCCATGAGCTCTTGCAATCTTGTCGAAGTACTCTTCGAATTTCTTGATGTCTTCCTCGAGAAGATTGCACTTTAGCCTCCCTTGATGAGAGAGACTCTCATGTCTTTGCCGCTGGACGCGTTCGGCTTGAAGCTGCTCTTTGTAGTCTTTCACTACTTCTTGGAGCTGTTGATTTTTCTCTTGAAATTTCAACCTCCATTTTCGTTGAGCTTCGATGGCTAGTTCGCCAAACTTCTTGAGCTCTTGGTTGGAATGTAGAATTCTTTCCAACTCTTCGTCCTTGGCAACAAGGTTGGCATCCGCACTAACCAAGCCGCCTCCTATCCAATCCCTTTTCCCTTCGGAGGTTCTTAGCCGTTTTTGGCATACTAGGAGAGAATGTGATACTTCATCACGATCTCTCTTCGTCCTAGTAATCTCTCCTAAAGCTTGGAGGTGCTTCAATTCTAAGTCTCCGTTTTTGTTTTGGAGTTCTTGAATTTTAGCCTTGAGGTCCTCCACTTCTTTGTTGGGAATGATTGCAATAGGTTTAGGTGTAGGAGGTTTTGGAGGGTTTGTGACCACGAAGGGTAACTTGATTACTTTGACCCTCTCCTTCACCCATTGAGTATAAAGGGGTTTGGCGACACAGTTTCTCTTGCCGACCCTTCCCTTGCGTACTTGGCTCCATGCTCCCCGGATTCTCTCTAGCAATGCCGGGTCTTGATCGCCTTCCCTTAAGTAGAAAGCTTCCAACAAAAGGTCGTTAGGTTTATCTTCCATTGAAAAACCTAGTTGTCGGAGAGAGAGGACCGGATTGTAATTAATACATCCCTTAGTACCAATGAGGGGTACGTTAGGGAAGTCCCCGCAGCTGAGGATAATTTCCGGGTCATCTAAGTTTGGTGAAAACCAATGGATGTCCTTCTCGGCGAGGGTTGTCATCCGTTGCGACCATTTGAGCTTGGCCCGGTTTTCCACAAAGTCTCGGTTCCTTGGCATGTGGGACATCATCCAAATTTGCACCACGGGAGTGCAACAAGTAATTTTGCGTCCCCTTGCTTGTTCATGCCTTGAATAGAGGGTATGATAAAAATCCGCTAAGATTGTAGGAACTGGATTTTTAGTCATAAACACCTCTAGAGCCAGAAAGTCTACGAAATCATCCATGTTGGGGAATAAGACAATCCCGTAGACTAAGAGGGCTAAGATGGCGTTGAAGGCCATTACCTCTTTGTTGGCTAGTAAATCCCGAGCTTTGGCTTCCAAAAACTTTCTTGAAAAGCCCTTAAGGTTCCCTCTAACTTCCAAGTTAGATGCCACTTCTTGGGTGTCGAGGTATAAGGATTCGGCGATGGCTTCAAATGTAGGATCCTTTCCCGGACCGAGATAGAGTTCATGACCTTTCATGCTACAACCCAAAATCTTCTCAAACTCTTCCAAAGTTGGCGCTAGTTGGAAGTCTTGAAATGTGAAGCACCGTAGAGGTGGGTCGAAGAATTGCGCCAAAGTGGTTAAGGCGGTTGAATCTATTCTCACGGGTAAAAGATCAAGGATTAGCCCATAGCTTGCCTCGAAGATGTTCTTGTGGACCGAAGAGAGCCTCTTGCTTAGAGCTAATAAACTTTCCACCCTAGGAGCTTTAATTTTGAAGGCGAGCGTATTCTTGTTCCCGGAATCCATATTTCTTTTGCTAATATTTGTTCGTTCTTTTTTTAAACTCCTATAAAGCAAAACGATGCGAAAATTACTTTCATGAATGCAAATGTTATGCAAGGGTATGGTTTATGAAGGTTCGGAACTTCCCCCCATCCTCACATGTAGGCTCTAAATTGTGAAATATCCTAAGAAGAGGTCCTTAGAGTCATAGACCTCACATGGAATTAGGGTTGTCTATGGACATACGTCGACATGACTTCAATTAATTCCACGTGAAAATCTCATCTAAGCGGGGTTGGACATCCCACCTCACGGACATACGTCAACGCGGGCTTCCGCACACAACCTCCTTCTAACTTAGTGTTTTTCTCAAGCTCGGGTAGAGAGCCTCACACGTCCGGCATTAACCCGAACAATGTGGAGTAACATCACTCAAGTAACCCCCACATTTGAGATATAATATGAATATAAAGCAAATAAAGCAAATATAAACATAAAGCATAAATATAACATGCATGAATAAAATAAATAAACATGGCACGCAAAGCAAATAAAGCAATTGTCTTTAACCCAAATAGGTTAGGCTTGACTCGCTAGTGGGAACAGGGTCCCCAGTGAAGTCGCCAGCTGTGCGCACCTCGTTTTTTTCCTCGGGAAAAAGACGCGCAGATCCTCCGAGGTCGTCCTCGAACGCTCGGAGGGTGCCTTTGTGAAGCCGCCACCAAAGTTTTTGTGTAAAGGGAACGTTGATAAACCCTTAAGTTTTTTTTGTTTGTAAAGGGAAACGATAATAAAACCCTTTTTGACGATGAGGATAAGGATTAGGTCATCGCAACCATTGTCGGGTTCGGGAGTCGGTTACGCGAGGGGAAGGTATTAGCACCCCTCACGTCCGTTGTACTCAACGGGAACCTTCTATTTGGTTAAAGCTTGAATTGCTTTTTTTTTATACTTTGCGTGCGTGTTCATTTATGCTAAAAATATAATAAGGGGGGGAAAGAGATAAAAACAAACGAAAAGAGAAAAAAAGTTTTTATTATTATTGTGCTTGACAAGATGTCGATCTTGCTCCTACGTATCTCCCGGTAGTCGGAGAATTCAAAGCATACGTAGTTCTTTGGTAGAAAAACGTATATGTGTTGGTTGATTTTAATTGGACGATGTTTTAACCGAATTCTTGCGATTAAACGTAGCTTGTATGCTCGCACTTGGAGACTTATTAAGCGTTCGTTCGCGAATCACATTAGAATTGTTAAAAGGTACGCCCGTTAGGGTAGAGGGTTGAATTGGTCGCTATGGGACCAAGGGAGGTACAATGGACTCATATAAGTCAAACATTGACCGAGTGGACTCCGAAGAGTCGGGCGATTGTTCGATTGATCCACTGAGATCAAGAACGGGTACAATGGACTCGGACGAGTCGAACATTGACCGAGTGGACTCTAACGAGTCGAGGGGTTGAATCTAATGGCCAACGGGGGACCAAAAGGCTTGGATTGACCACAAGGGGCCAAGATTTGGTTTGGTTAGGGTTGTACATATTAAAAAAGGAATGACGATTGTCCGAGCGACGAGACATACGTCACGCATTCGTACAATCGGGGCGATGGAGAGACATACGTCACACCATCCCTTTTTCATTCATGTTTTTGGATTGAATTCTTTAGAAATCCCAAGGTATGTCAAAACATATGGTTTGAAAACCCAAAAATGGGAAGGTTTAGCAAATTTGCTAAAAAGCGCGCAAGTTCGTCTCATTTTGCGAAAATGCGCACGTAAACGGTGTATGTTCATCTTTGAGTTTTGGACATCATGAACAATATTTATTGCTCAAGTTTAGATTGAAAAGCTGAACATAGCTTGTTTGTTCATGTGGTTTTGAAAGTTTGGGAACATAACTTGCTTTGCAAGTTATCCACAAAATGGTTATACGAACTTGTGATTTGGCCAAAATCATGCAAAAACCTTGTTATGACTTGAAGAACATGGGTTTAAAAACTCTTAGGCTCTGAGCTCTGGGGCTAGAACCTCAAAAATTGGTCATTTTGACACAAAAACTCAGGTTCTGAGTTCTGTCATGGTCGCACTGCGACCATGACTTCGCACTGCGAAGCATGCGAAATTTTGGGTTCAGAAGCTGTTTCTGAACTTTTGTTCAGAAACAACTTCTGAACACACTCAAGACCTTATAGATGGGTGAAAAGCTTTGAGTTTTTGGGGTGAAAAAGGTTGGACAAACCAATTTTGATGTTTTGAAAACCTTGGGATTTCTTTGAAATTCAAAAGGGGTTTTTTAGGACAAAGAGTTTTGAGCCAAAAATGGCTATGCAAACACAATTAAAATGCAAGATAAAGAGCTTAGAAACTTACAGAACTCCTTAGCAAAGCTCCAGCTGCACTTGGTTTGATTTGGTTGAAGGCTTTCACAAAGGTTTTGAAGATTTGTGATGAACTTGAACTTTTGAAAGCTTTGTGTGGATTGGATTGTTTCTGGTTATTTGTGGAGGTTTGTAGGTTGAAATGAGTAGAGTTTCTGCTCTTGAAAATGCTGTGTTAACTGTGTTTTTACAAGTGCTTGTAACCTTGGGCATTGCCTCCTATTTATAGGCCAAGATCAAATCTTTGTCATCATTACACAATCCCTTGATTCAGCTGATTTGTGGCCAAGATTAAGCTGAATCCCTTTGCATTAAATGCTAATGGATAGAGGCAACCCTGCCTTGTACCAAGGGGCAAGATCCAGCTTGATTTCAGCCACAAATTCAACTTATTCTAGAAGGTAATGATGAAGAACAAAGCTGATTTGCAATTGGCTAATGCTTGGGGATCAATCCTTGCAATCTCAATGGTTAATAAATGAAAACGTGCACTGTATTGTGCAGAGATTGAGGGGTGAAAAGGCTACTTATGGCTGGTGTGAGAGGGTGAAAAGCTGCTGCAAAAACAGAGTAGCAATCATGGCTTTTCAAGTGAAAAAAACCCAGCTAGTTTGACTGGTTTTGGGGGCAGCAAGCAGGAGGAAAGTCCTCAAGCAGGTGGCTGGCAACCTTGTGGTGGTTAGCAGGTCACCTGGGAGGGACTAGAGCTGCCCAAGGGCAAGCCCACTTGCTTGTCACATGCTAGGTTGGAAGAAAAAGCTTCCAACCTTGGCATTAATGGCAAGTCCTTCAACTCTGGCTTTGCTTGGCCCAATTAGCCATGAATGCTACCTAAAATAATTATGGAAATGATATGCAACAAATTCTGGAATTAAATCCAAGAAACCAAAAATCTGCAGAAAAATCGCAGACTTCGCAGTGCGAAGTGAGCTTCGCATTGCGAAGTCCTCAATTTTGAAATGTTGACTTTTCTGTTGACTTTTGTTGACTTTTGACTTTTTCCCCTCTTTGAATTTTTTTTGATTTTTTTGTTTTAAAATGCGTAGGACAAAATTAGGGTACTACAATTGATGTTCTGAGTCTGAGGTCCTATTCAATCTCATTAAGCTGATTTCTTCTACTGTTCTGTGAATTAGGTAAACGTGTGAAATGCATTTTCTCATTAAGAAATTTATCACTTTTTTTTGGTTTAACAAAGTAGCTATGAAATTTCTTCAATTTGTTTGTTCATTGATCCGTTTGTTTGCTTAGTTCATAAATTTTGCGTCCTCCACCCATTTTTTATTTTCGTTTTCTTTAGACTCAGAATTCTTCAGAGTCTGAGGTTCTGAGTTCAAACTCAGAATTCTTCAGACTCAGGATTCTTCAGACTCAGAATTCTTCAGAGTCTGAAGAATTCTGAGTCTGAGGTTCTGAGTCTGAAGAATTCTTTGTGAAATGCATTTTCTCATTAAGAAGTTTATCACTTTTTTTTGGTTTAACAAAGTAGCTATGAAATTTCTTCAATTTGTTTGTTCATTGATCCGTTTGTTTGCTTAGTTCATAAATTTTGCCCCCTCCACCCATTTTTTTTCGTTTTCTTTAGACTCAGAATTCTTCAGAGTCTGAGGTTCTGATCTGAAGAATTCTTAAGATTATGAGGTTCTGAGTTCAGACTCAGAATTCTTCAGACTCAGGATTCTTCAGACTCAGAATTCTTCAGAGTTTGAAGAATTCTGAGTCTGAGGTTCTGAGTCTGAAGAATTCTTTGTGAAATGCATTTTCTCATTAAGAAATTTATCACTTTTTTTTGGTTTAACAAAGTAGCTATGAAATTTCTTCAATTTGTTTGTTCATTGATCCGTTTGTTTGCTTAGTTCTTAAATTTTGCCTCCTCCACCCATTTTTTTTTCGTTTTCTTTAGACTCAGAATTTTTCAGAGTCTGAGGTTCTGAGTCTGAAGAATTCTTCAGAGTCTGAGGTTCTGAGTCTGAAGAATTCTGAGTCTGAACTCAGAACCTCACACTCTGAAGAATTCTTCAAGAAATGGATCGGGTGGTGGCAAAAGTGTACGGTTACCATGAACCCCAAGAATTCAATCTCATTAAGTTGATTTCTTCTACTGTTTTGTGAATTAGGTAAACATGTGAAATGCACTTTCTAATTAAGTGCATGAAAAATTGTTATTGATGTTCTAAATTAAGGGTATGACAATTAGGGTGTGAGGGTTTAGCTAACATATCTTGAAAATAGTTTATAGATATTTTAACCAATTAATAGATTCCATGCTGAGAAGTTATAACAAACCGATCAACTTTATTCTAACATACCCAAATCATATATAGATATCATTTGTGTTTTTTCTATATATGATGTCTGTTAATAGATTGTCCTGTTTCTACTTCAATATGGCAGTAACACAGATACTGGGTTGCGATTGAGGTTGTTCGGTTGTAGGTAGATGATTTCAACGATCTATTCTTCAAATCTGCAACATCACTATCCCATGTTGATCTTTGTAAGTGGTGCATGATTCTATGGAGTCATTTTCATAGCTGTAACATGCAATTGTAGGAAGGTATGATGGTGTTATGTTTTTGTTTTTTCTTCATAAATTAGGTTTTTTTTTTTTAGATTTTATGAAATTGATCCTTATTGAGTTAGAAAGAAAAAGAATTTATCACTTTTTTTTGGTTTAACAAAGTAGCTATGAAATTTTTTCAATCTGTTTGTTCATTGAGGTTCTGAGTGAAGAATTCTTCAGACTCTGAAGAATTCTGAGTCTGAGGTTCTGAGTCTGAAGAATTCTTCAGAGTCTGAGGTTCTGAGTTCAGACTCAGAATTCCTCAGACTCAGAAGAATTCTTCAGAGTCTGAAGAATTCTGAGTCTGAGGTTCTGAGTCTGAAGAATTCGTCAGACTCAGGATTCTTCAGACTCAGAACCTCAGACTCTGAAGAATTCTGAGTCTGAAGAAACGAAAAAAAAGGGAAGGCCCCATTACCGCCAATCCAAACGGCGGTAATGGGCAGAAAAATAATAAAAATAAAACTGTTGTCTGCCACCAACAGTAGCGCCTGCACCCCACACCTGTAAAAATACAGTTTTCAACTCTAATAGACCCATGCGATAGCATGAGTCAAACGTCTAGAGTTACTTCAAAAAAGGGCTAAAGATATTGTTAACCGATGAGGAAGACGAAATATACAAATGTTACACATAATGTAGATTACAAAAAAAATGTTTCAGAATGTACGTTAGTTAATATTATTATTATTCATGTGATGTCCGAATGAATCAATTATAATATATTCCACGCGTTTTAATTTATTGTCTTTCAAGTGATGTTGCAGTCATGAATTTCTGATATATTGTGCTCATCATTGACCTGTGCGATAGCACGGGGCGGCCGTATAGTAATACTAAATGTTAGATAGTCTTGACCTAACTCTATGACTAACCCTAAATTTTGGTTTTGAAAAAAATTTATGAAAACAAATTCCTGCCAAGAGTTGAACCGTGCACCAAATGCTATCACAACACATGTTTTACCACTCGACCACCTAAATTTCTGCTGAAATAATCTTGCTTCCAAAATTAATATGCAACATTTATGCCATTTTCTCATTTCTTCTCTCTTCCACATTTTTTCCCTATACTAATGAATTAAAATTATAATTAATTAAATTAAAGCATCACTCCCTCCACGTTCCTATTATAGAACCACTATTACCGAGGTAACTACACCATGTTATTATTAACTTCCCGCTATAACTTCCCGCCATGCCTTTAGGATTATAAAAATATATGATTTCAGGCTATAATATACGAGTTTAAGCTAGCTAGAATTTCCTCTTAGAGAAAATTTTAAATCCAAAAGGATTATAAAAATATATGTATCATAAGAAATTCTATAAGAAAAGGTTTCTGTTACTAACATTGTAAAGGAAAAACCTTTTCTTAGTTATCTATAATTCTATTGCATGAGAAACACATAATGACATGCCTTTTAACCTTTTCATATATCTAATTTTTAGTTTTAAAAAAATTTATGAAAAAACTCTTACTAGAGATCAAACCAGATATCATATGCTACCAATTCACAACTCTTACCACTAGAGCACTAATGTTTTTGATGAAATGTGATTGCTTCACTTTTATATATTCAACACAAATCTCGGGTCCTCTTTCTTTCAATCTCACAATCTCTAAATCATTTCTCACTCACTTTCATCTCTCTCACCATCATGCAATTAAACCTAATAACCCTAATCCTGCCCTTTTTGGTGGACCTTATTAATTTTTATATAAAAAAAAAGGTCTACAAGGAATTGAATCAGGTAGCACATGACAACACTTTAAATCTTTTACCTCTTTTACCACTTTTACTAAAAGAATGTTGCTTCCAAAATGAATATACCGTACTAAAGGTCATTTTTTTTTTACATTTTTTTAAAGCCATTAATGCTATTGCAGTTCCTTTTTATTATTATTTTTCTTTCGGTTACACAAAGGAGTTTTTGTTCATTATTTTTTTTCTTTCTTTCGATTACTACATAACAACTTATTTTCATTTTTATAGACTTAATAGCCTTTGCGGTTAGAACCAATTTCTTGGTGAAGACTTTTGTATATATATTTTTTTCTTTTAATTTTTCATTTTTATTGCAGTCCATCTTTTGTTTTTGTTGTTTTTTGAAGTAGTTTGATAACATAATATTGAATGTAACTATAAAAATAATAATATAACCAATTTGATAGTTATATATGAAACTCTACAAAAACTCGTGCATCGCATGGGTTAAAGTCTAGTTAATTATAAAGATGATGTTAATGAGTCTCGTATTTTTTATATATCATTGACAAATATTTGTATTTTTTTTTTATAAAAATGAAAGAACAATTTATTGAAAAGGAGTACGTGTGAAGAAAATAAAAATTATGGATCGATTGAAATGAGAGTATAATAAAGAAATAAGTAATGATATTTTTACAAATATTTGATGGCAACTTTAGCGACAACTTTCTTTTTCTCTTTTTTTATTGATCAAAAACAATAGAGAGATAAAAATGAAGAGAGAAAGTATGAACATAATGTGAGTATGATAGATAATGTTGATTAAAAGTTGTCATAAAATGGTTATACAAATATCATTTCTCTAAAAAAACTTTAAAAAATCTACTTTCTAAATTTTATTGTATTATTCGAAAGGGTCTTATAATTAGGGACATGAGTAGTAGTATTCTTCTGTATAACTATATTATGAACGAGTCTTGTTAACGAGTGCCCTTGGGACATTGATTAAAGTTCTAAAATAAATATAAAGCATCAAAAAGTGATGTAATTATTACGAGCGGCGAAGCTAGAGTAATTTTTACGAGGGGGCCAAATAGAAAGAATTTTTTTAGGCAAGAAAAATTATCTTTTTTTTTTTTAATTTTATATATTAAATTTAAGGGTTAAATATGTTTAATCTCTATAAAATTAGGCTTCAAAGAGATAAATATATTCATAATTGAATATTTGCTAAATAGACCAACAATTTATTTTTTAACGTCAACAAATAAGTTATTTGTATTAAACTATCGTTCATTTTGTTTGACTATTGATAACTTTTATTGTTAAATGCTTTCACTATAGTTATTGTAGAGACCGAAATGTCAAAATAAGACAAATAAGTTTATTAATCAAGTGATTATTTTTTAACCTTTTAATTTATACAAAGTTTTTGCAAATGAATTTATCTGAGGTAGCTAACTATATTAATATATTTAACTATTCAATATTTAGCTATATTAATATATTGATATATTTATCTGAGGTAGCTAACTACAAGGGATTCACCCCTTATTATTACAAAGACAAAAGTCAAAACTTGTATTTTCAAGATAAAATTTATACTAAGGGATTATTTAACCAATACCCTTAAAACACTCGTTAGCAAGATCCTTATTTTAAAAGTTAAATATTTCAATTTTCAATTCATTGAATACACACATTTTCACACTTTTTAGCATTTTCTATTATGTATTGATGTTTGATAGTACAATAATTATTTTAAAATGATTAAATAACTCTAATTACAAAATAATTTGGCCATCACCTGTACTCCTCATTTAATGACATGAAATTCATTATGAAGTCTCATCTAGACTATCGTCAGAACGTATTATTCAAATGATCCATCTTTAAGGGGGAAACGAATCTACGCTATTTGCTTCGTTAAAAAATAAAATAAAACATGGTTGGATTATAACACACTTTGTAGTCTCGTATGGTCGGAACTTTTTCACAATTTTTTTTTTTTGCGATAAAGTTATACGATGATAGCAGCAATATATTTTTTTTTATCATAACATAGTGCACCTGGAAATGGGTTTGATTTCTTTTGAAAGGGAAAATGGGGTTGATTTTGAGATACCCGAAAAATCTAAACGTGCTTGGATTATAATTTCGAGATTAAATCCAAAGAGTGTTGGGGGATAGGTAGCTAATTTGGTTGAGCTAAGAGATTAAATGAGTTAATAAGTTCAAATACTAAAAAGAGAGAAAATACTAACATAATAACTAACAAACTAACCTTTGTCATTTAAAAAAACAATATGTAATTGTGTGTAAACAAACTTTTTAACCTGACATTCTAATAATGTGGACACTCCAGGTATAACAACACAATCATCTACAGCACCACACAAAATTTATTGAACAAAATTAAAAGATGAGGGTACAACTCAAAGAGATAGTCAAGAGAACCTATAACAAGGCAAAAACATTGGACAACTCAAAGATGATGATTCCATGTCAATAAAATGTAAGAAATCTAAATCAGCATAAAGGATATGTTATAAGAGTTTTTCTAACCTATGCAACATTGCATAGGATAAGAAGTTCAAAAAGATAAGTTTGCATTGGAACTTGTGCATCTAATATTAAATATATATCTTTTAATAAATAATTGTTGTTTTCAATAAAAAGTTTCCATTTTTAGTTGTTTTATCCTATGCAATGTTGCATAGGTTAGAAAAACTCATGTTATAATTATTAAACACTTCTAGAAATGACCTTCCCAATACAAAAATCCGAATTCACTGGACCTTTCGAGTTTCGATACAATCAAATAGAAAGCCCCAAACAGTGTTTACGAGTCGAGTTTACCTAGGTAAAAACGAGTTGAGGTAAATTCTCGAGTTGGAAAACCTTGGTCCCAAGGGCTCATATTCTAGGAGCCCAAACTATCTGACTAAATAAATCCTCTTCTAGCGGTTGCGGGTCGAGGACTCATATCCCTTCTTCGAACCCGGATTCATATTTTTCATAGAGAATCTATGATCAACAATAGAACTAGATCCATTTCGAATCATATTTAAGGGATAAGAAAGATTTAAAGACAAGAAAAACCGAAGACAGAGTGAGACTGTGAGAAGATATGGAAGTTGAAACTGGTTCATGCATTCATATTATTTCAATTTCTCACTGCAGCATAAATAAATTTGTATAAAGTAGAGGTAAACCAAATCATAAGCTTTTAATCATCAAGAAAAGACAACTGGAAAGAGAAAAACTCAGGTGCAATTATACCAGATGTAGTTAGCATATCTAATTTTAAAGGTTAAATATTTTTTTTTTTCGAAGTCTCTATATATGAAAGATAAATCCTTGAGATTGAAGGAAAATATTGTCCACCAACTATATAGATCACAATTATCACGATCAATCACGAATACCTCTTGTATCACGAGCAAATCATCAACCACCAACCATGAACCTAGAACCCAAAATAAAGTATTAGAGAATAATCATGAATATATATATATATAGCCCTTAGACATGTGAAGACCCATTGCCCTCAAGGATTTATTCGCCTAAAGACGAAAAAATCCGCCAGAATTCAACAAGCTCTTCTGAGCAAGAACTCGGGGTAATAGAACTATGAGAATATACTTCATTGTTAATCCATATATAAAAATAGAATAAGATTATTTGCTTATGAAGGTTAAATATGTTCTACTTCCCTATAAAATTGGAACCTACCATTTAGTCTACATTTAAAAAAAATGGAATTTTAGTCCTCAACATATTCATTGTTTGATACATTAGTCCATATTTGGAGGACTAATATGCATAAGTAATGAATGTGTTGAGGACTAAATTACCATCTTGCTTCACTAGTTTGTTTTTGCACAAATGATACTTGTCTATGACTATGTATTAAAAAGGTCCATTGAGAAAGTAATTATATGGGAGAATCAAATGCCTGTGATTCTAATTTAATGACCATTCTTGATTCTGAAATCTGCTTCTTGACTTTTTCATCAACAATTCTTGCATTGGAGCCAATGAAATTTGTGAATTCTATCTACCTATCAGAAAATTTAGGAAAGAGTTTTCATGGAAGCTTAGTTGTAGCTTTACTTTGGGCGTGTGTTTGAAAGCTAAGACAATGCAGTTTCAAATACACTGAAAGTGTTGTAGGTAGTGGAAAAGCAGTCACAAATCCCATATAACTACTTTTTCAGTGGACCTATTTTCTACATAGTCATAAACAAGTATATACATGTTCACAATTTTCTTAAAAAAATAACAGTGACAACAAACCAACATTTATCCAAATATAAGCAGAGGAAACAAGTTAACTAAATTTGCTTCAATCACATTTTGTACTAAACATGTATTCAAATCAAATAAAGAATAAGAATAACATTATTAAGGCTAAAATACCTGAAAAATTCGATCATTACACGCAATTTTTGTCCGTGGTGTGCGCAAGATTGAGTTTTTCTTCATACAGCTTTAAAAGATAAGAAGAACGCATTCTCAAAACGTTTTATAAACATATCAAGAAACAACTTCTCAGGCATTAAGAATGGATAAATTAAGCTTGCATTCTTATTCCGCAAACCATTACTGAGAAGAAATTGCACGACAATGGCTCTTGGAATGATCCTTTTTTCCAAACTTAACGACAAAATATCTGGTGTTTTGGCAATGTCCTTAGCATCCCAACCCAACTGATTGACCCAAAAGCTCATCACTAAATTAATTTTATCAATGGATGTTAACATACAATTAGGTTGCTTTTTAAATGCTTCAAGAACATCTTCATCCGACCAACCCCACTTCTTAAAGGCATCAACTTTCTCTTTCCACAAGGTCTTGGTTGTTGATGATTTGGCTATCAATGCTACAATAAAAGTTGTTTTTGAAGGATTAAACCCCAAATCCCTTAATTCATCCACCACCTTCAAAATGTCACATCTGTGCAATGTCCTACGGTGTGCCCTAAGCAATCTAGAAATGTTTGAGTCGGACATTCCATTGTCAAGCAACAATGTGATGTTATGTGCCACAAGATGGTCACTAAATAAAACTGGATTGCTAATTACACAAGCAATAGTGTCCTTGTGAGATTGCAAGAATCTATAAACCAATTCATAGATTGGGACGATACGATTCTTCAAGCTTGCAGACAAGATCCTGGGGTTCTTACTCATAAAATTAACAATTTCAGAGGTAGAAGCACCTTTGGAGAGAAAAAATTGAAATTTTGGCAACACCCTTTTCGAGGGGTCGCAAGAAAGTAGCCATGGTGCCTTGGGAATGATATGACGTAGTTGGGAGTTAGAGAAACCATGGTTTCTAAAGAAGTTGAGAACAGAATCAGGGTTTTGGTCAGTCTTGAAATGGAGCTTGTAAGTGGAGCAAAGCTTGGAAGCAAATTGTGGGTCAAACCCAAAATTGTGAATGAGGTATGACACTGCAAATGAGGTTGAATCTGAAGTGTTGGTGGAAAAATGAAGTGAAAATGGTAATGGGGTTTTTGGGTTTGGTGAGAAAGTTAAGGGTTTGAGATTGAAAATGGATCTATGGCGATGAATATTCAACATTTATGAATGATGAAACGGAAATAGAGAATAGAGTTTGAAAACGGATGTTACCTCACTCTTTCTCGGCGGTGGATGACGAGTTTGATGATTTCGAGCGTCACGGCTAAACATTCGAGTGTAGCCAACCACTGCACTCATCAACTTCACCTGCTGTTATACTACTTTTTTATTTTTAGGCAAAAGGATAAATATATTAAATTAAATATTTAATTCAATAATTTATTTTATTTTTTTTATTTTCATCTCCTAACTATTAAGTATTTTAAATTGGTCTCATAACTTTTCTGCCGTTTACCATTTTGGTTCTCTCGTTAGTTTTTAATCTTAAATGTCTAAGGGGAACCAATTTTATAGGTGATCCACCATAGACTTTATTAAACCTTTTATTTTTAACCGTTGGATCATGGAGGAATCTAATGTAGCTTATAATGAATCACAAACACCTAATTTTCTGCCTTCATCTTCTTCCCTATCGTTCTTCTTCATCCCTACATAAAACTCTCATATAAAGTGTTTTGGCAATGGCCATAGCATCCCAACCCAACTGATTGACCCAAAAGCTCATCACTAAATTTATTTTATCTATGGATGTTATCATTGAATAAGGTTTCTTTCTAAATGCTTCAAGAGAATCTTCTTCAGACCAACCCCATTTTTTAAAGGCATCAACTTTCTCTTTCCATAGGGTTTTGTTTACAGATGTTTTGGCATGCAATGCTACACCAAAAGTTGTTTTTGAATGATTAAACCCCAAATCCTTTAATTCCTTCACCGACTTCAGCATGTCACGTGTAATATCCCGCTTAAATGTAACAGTTATAAGTGTTGGAAGCTTAATGTGCAAGCAATGGCAAGGTTATAATAAGAGGAGTGGCAAAGTTGTAATAAAGGGGAAAGGACCTATTTGGATTTATATGAAATTTCCCATGTTTATCTCATTATTTTCTAGTAAGCAAAAGCTGAATTTTTCTTCTCCCTTCTCCCTCATTTTCGCCCTCCCTCTTCACCATTATCATCTCATCAAATCATCACCTCTTAAAGTAGTAAACTCCTTCCTAAATTCTTGTCTCCCAAGCAAGCTTGTTTTGGAATTTTGGAGTAAGAAGAAGTTATAGAAAGCCAAGGATAGGAACTTTCTTGAGTAGAGGCTTTGGGTTTGAAGCTAGGGTTTGGAATTCTGAACTTGGCAAGTGTTAATTGAAGTCTAAGGTGAGCTCATAGGGGTTTTAGAACCCATCTTGATTAAGCTTTGATTGTTTATAGTTTTTGATAAATTTTGAGGTTATAGTGCCATAAGCTCTTTTGATGGTGATTCCTTGTTTATGCATGATATAAGCTGTTTATATGCTTTAGAATGATGCCTTAAGTTGTATGATGCTTGAGCATGTTTGGTTGTGCCAAGAATGGTGAAAATCTTGTTTTGAAACTGCCCCATGCTGTCTAACTGCAGGTAAAATCGTGTCACGATTCTGCAACCGTGTCACGATTTTACAGGCACAACATAACACGTTTTCTGGGTAGAAAATCGTGACACGATTCCCAAATCGTGACACGATTCCCAAATCGTGTCACGATTCCACAGCTTACAGGGGACACTTTGTTTTTCATCAGCTCTTGCACCATTCTGGCCGATCAATGCTACTTCAAACTCCTTAAGCATCGTGCAATGGCTAGGTATCACTTCTAAGTATTAGGTGACTTATTCCTTAGGGAATGTATGAATTACTAGGGAGAGCTTATAGCTTAATGAGTTGAGAACCTATATTAGGTGAATAAGGTTATAGACGTATTCTTTTGGAATACATAGGCAATGGAATGCTTCGGCAATTATAGCTACGGATAAGTTATAGTGTTGGTTCTCCAACAATTATAGGTGGCTTATGAGAACGATAAGCCAAGTATTATAGGTCACAGGTTATATGTTACAGGGTTGTTACAGGATTAAAGTGTCAGATTATATGCTTACATGTTATAGTTAAAGAATTAAAGATCAAAGATAATGGCGTGCTTGCACGTTTTATAGTTACAGGGTGTGTTCATCAGACTCCGGGATTCGCCGGATGGGACTTCTCCGAGAGGATTGTCCACACGTTTTATAGGGAGTCCGGTGTTAGCCTGATATGATAGGAATTTCACCGGTTTATAGGGAGATGTACCTCGGGGTTACTCCACCCGGGCCGCACTCCATAAAATGAACTCAGATTAATTGTTTGTTCAACGCTAACAGCTAACATAAAACACTTTATTTGTTTTATGACTCATAGTTATAGTTAAAGTTATAGTCACAGGAAGTTTTACAGATACGGGTAAACTACAGTTATAGTTATAGGAAGTTATATATCCTTTGGGGATAGAATTAAAGACTTGGCGATTCTAGTTTTCCCCTAAATTGCCAAGGTAGGCATGGCGACCCTAGGTTCCCTGTGGTTGCCAACAGTAGGTTAGGTAGAGCTCACTGAGACATTATGTCTCATCCCATTCCTTCTGGTGCAGGTTCACAGGCAGGATCGCAGTCAGCACGCAACAAGGGTAAGGAGAAGGCTACGGACTGATCGTGCTGATGTTTTATGCTTAACAGTTTATATGTATTGTATGGTTGTACTTTTGTTGTACATGTATCAGAGATGTTATATAAACTTTGGATTGTAATATTACAATGTGTTGTAATATTGTGAATGAACTTTTTATATGGTAAATTAATTTATCCAGTACGAAATTTTAATACTCGTATAAGATCCTAGGCAATCTTAATATGGGTGTTACAATTTGGTATCAGAGCAGGTCGATTCAGACCGTGCCTTGGGTCATTAAGTTATTCCTTTGGTGAACCTCTCTTCAGAAGATATTCCTCTTACTAGAGATCAAACCAGATATCATATGCTACCAATTCACAACTCTTACCACTAGGGCACTAATGTTTTTGATGAAATGTGATTGCTTCACTTTTATATATTCAACACAAATCTCGGGTCCTCTTTCTTTCAATCTCTAAATCATTTCTCACTCACTTTCATCTCTCTCACCATCATGCAATTAAACCTAATAACCCTAATCCCGCCCTTTTTGGTGGACCTTATTAATTTTTATAAAAAAAGGTCTGCAAGGAATTGAATCAGGTAGCACATGACAACACTTTAAATCTTTTACCTCTTTTACCACTTTTACTAAAAGAATGTTGCTTCCAAAATGAATATACCGTACTAAAGGTCATTTTTTTTACATTTTTTTAAAGCCATTAATGCTATTGCAGTTCCTTTTTATTATTATTTTTCTTTCGGTTACACAAAGGAGTTCTTGTTCATTATTTTTGTTCTTTCTTTCGATTACTACATAACAACTTATTTTCATGTTTATAGACTTAATAGCCTTTGCGGTTAGAACCAATTTCTTGGTGAAGACTTTTGTATATATATTTTTTTCTTTTAATTTTTCATTTTTATTGCAGTCCATCTTTTGTTTTTGTTGTTTTTTGAAGTAGTTTGATAACATAATATTGAATGTAACTATAAAAATAATAATATAACCAATTTGATAGTTATATATGAAACTCTACAAAAACTCGTGCATCGCATGGGTTAAAGTCTATTTAATTATAAAGATGATGTTAATGAGTCTCGTATTTTTTATATATCATTGACAAATATTTGTATTTTTTTTTATAAAAATGAAAGAACAATTTATTGAAAAGGAGTACGTGTGAAGAAAATAAAAATTTATGGATCGATTGAAATGAGAGTATAATAAAGAAATAAGTAATGATATTTTTACAAATATTTGATGGCAACTTTAGCGACAACTTTCTTTTTCTCTTTTTTTATTGATCAAAAACAATAGAGAGATAAAAATGAAGAGAGAAAGTATGAACATAATGTGAGTATGATAGATAATGTTGATTAAAAGTTGTCATAAAATGGTTATACAAATATCATTTCTCTAAAAAAACTTTAAAAATCTACTTTCTAAATTTTATTGTATTATTCAACAGGGTCTTATAATTAGGGACATGAGTAGTAGTATTCTTCTGTATAACTATATTATGAACGAGTCTTGTTAACGAGTGCCCTTGGGACATTGATTAAAGTTCTAAAATAAATATAAGTTTGCATCAAAAAGTGATGTAATTATTACGAGCGGCGAAGCTAGAGTAATTTTTACGAGGGGGCCAAATAGAAAGAATTTTTTTAGGCAAGAAAAATTATCTTTTTTTTTTAATTTTATATATTAAATTTAAGGGTTAAATATGTTTAATCTCTATAAAATTAGGCTTCAAAGAGATAAATATATTCATAATTGAATATTTGCTAAATAGACCAACAATTTATTTTTTAACGTCAACAAATAAGTTATTTGTATTAAACTATCGTTCATTTTGTTTGACTATTGATAACTTTTATTGTTAAAAATGCTTTCACTATAGTTATTGTAGAGACCGAAATGTCAAAATAAGACAAATAAGTTTATTAATCAAGTAATTATTTTTTAACCTTTTAATTTATACAAAGTTTTTGCAAATGAATTTATCTGAGGTAGCTAACTATATTAATATATTTAACTATTCAATATTTAGCTATATTAATATATTAATATATTTATCTGAGGTAGCTAACTACAAAGGGATTCACCCTTGATTATTACAAAGACAAAAGTCAAAACTTGTATTTTCAAGATAAAATTTATACTAAGGGATTATTTAACCAATACCCTTAGAACACTCGTTAGCAAGATCCTTATTTTAAAAGTTAAATATTTCAATTTTCAATTCATTGAATACACACATTTTCACACTTTTTAGCATTTTCTATTATGTATTGATGTTTGATAGTACAATAATTATTTTAAAATGATTAAATAACTCTAATTACAAAATAATTTGGCATCACCTGTACTCCTCATTTAATGACATGAAATTCATTATGAAGTCTCATCTAGACTATCGTCAGAACGTATTATTCAAATGATCCATCTTTAAGGGGAAACGAATCTACGCTATTTGCTTCGTTAAAAAAATAAAATAAAACATGGGTTGGATTATAACACACTTTGTAGTCTCGTATGGTCGGAACTTTTTCACAATTTTTTTTTTGCGATAAAGTTATACGATGATAGCAGCAATATATTTTTTTTTATCATAACATAGTGCACCTGGAAATGGGTTTGATTTCTTTTGAAAGGGAAAATGGGGTTGATTTTGTGATACCCGAAAAATCTAAACGTGCATGGATTATAATTTCGAGATTAAATCCAAAGAGTGTTGGGGGATAGGTAGCTCATTTGGTTGAGCTAAGAGATTAAATGAGTTAATAAGTTCAAATATTAAAAAGAGAGAAAATACTAACATAATAACTAACAAACTAACCTTTGTCATTTAAAAAAACAATATGTAATTGTGTGTAAACAAACTTTTTAACCTGACATTCTAATAACGTGGACACTCCAGGTATAACAACACAATCATCTACAGCACCACACAAAATTTATTGAACAAAATTAAAAGATGAGGGTACAACTCAAAGAAGATAGTCAAGAGAACCTATAACAAGGCAAAAACATTGGACAACTCAAAGATGATGATTCCATGTCAATAAAATGTAAGAAATCTAAATCAGCATAAAGGATATGTTATAATTATTAAACACTTCTAGAAATGACCTTTCCCAATACAAAAATCCGAATTCACTGGACCTTTCGAGTTTCGATACAATCAAATAGAAAGCCCCAAACAGTGTTTACGAGTCGAGTTTACCTAGGTAAAAACGAGTTGAGGTAGATTCTCGAATTGGAAAACCTTGGTCCCAAGGGCTCATATTCTAGGAGCCCAAACTATCTGACTGAATAAATCCTCCTCTAGCGGTTGTGGGTCGAGGACTCATATCCCTTCTTCGAACCCCGATTCATATTTTTCATAGAGAATCTATGATCAACAATAGAACTAGATCCATTTCGAATCATATTTAAGGGATAAGAAAGATTTAAAGACAAGAAAAACCAAAGACAGAGTGAGACTGTGAGAAGATATGGAAGTTGAAACTGGTTCATGCGTTCACATTATTTCAATTTCTCACTGCAGCATAAATAAATTTGTATAAAGTAGAGGTAAACCAAATCATAAGCTTTTAATCATCAAGAAAAGACAACTGGAAAGAGAAAAACTCAGGTGCAATTATACCAGATGTAGTTAGCATATCTAATTTTTAAGGTTAAATATTTTTTTTTTTTTCGAAGTCTCTATATATGAAAGATAAATCCTTGAGATTGTAGGAAAATATTGTCCACCAACTATATAGATCACAATTATCACGATCAATCACGAATACCTCTTGTATCACGAGCAAATCATCAACCACCAACCATGAACCTAGAACCCAAAATAAAGTATTAGAGAATAATCATGAATATATATATATATATATATATATATATATATATATATATATATATATATATATATATATATATATATATATATATATATATATATATATATATATATATATATATATATATATATATATATATATATATATATATATATATATAGCCCTTAGACATGTGAAGACCCATTGCCCTCAAGGATTTATTCGCCTAAAGACGAAAAAATCCGCCAGAATTCAACAAGCTCTTCTGAGCAAGAACTCGGGTAATAGAACTATGACAATATACTTCATTGTTAATCCATATATAAAAATAGAATAAGATTATTTGCTTATGAAGGTTAAATATGTTCTACTTCCCTATAAAATTGGAACCTACCATTTAGTCTACATTTAAAAAAAATGGAATTTTAGTCCTCAACATATTCATTGTTTGATACATTAATCCATATTTGGAGGACTAATATGCATAAGTAATGAATGTGTTGAGGACTAAATTACCATCTTGCTTCACTAGTTTGTTTTTGCACAAATGATACTTGTCTATGACTATGTATTAAAAAGGTCCATTGAGAAAGTAATTATATGGGAGAATCAAATGCCTGTGATTCTAATTTAATGACCATTCTTGATTCTGAAATCTGCTTATTGACTTTTTCATCAACAATTCTTGCATTGGAGCCAATGAAATTTGTGAATTCTATCTGCCTATCAGAAAATTTAAGAAAGAGTTTTCATGGAAGCTTAGTTGTAGCTTTACTTTGGGCGTGTGTTTGAAAGCTAAGACAATGCAGTTTCAAATACACTGAAAGTGTTGTAGGTAGTGGAAAAGCAGTCACAAATCCCATATAACTACTTTTTCAGTGGACCTATTTTCTACATAGTCATAAACAAGTATATACATGTTCACAATTTTCTTAAAAAAATAACAGTGACAACAAACCAACATTTATCCAAATATAAGCAGAGGAAACAAGTTAACTAAATTTGCTTCAATCACATTTTGTACTAAACATGTATTCAAATCAAATAAAGAATAAGAATAACATTATTAAGGCTAAAATACCTGAAAAATTCGATCATTACACGCAATTTTTGTCCGTGGTGTGCGCAAGATTGAGTTTTTCTTCATACAGCTTTAAAAGATAAGAAGACGCATTCTCAAAACGTTTTATAAACATATCAAGAAACAACTTCTCAGGCATTAAGAATGGATAAATTAAGCTTGCATTCTTATTCCGCAAACCATTACTGAGAAGAAATTGCACGACAATGGCTCTTGGAATGATCCTTTTTTCCAAACTTAACGACAAAATATCTGGTGTTTTGGCAATGTCCTTAGCATCCCAACCCAACTGATTGACCCAAAAGCTCATCACTAAATTAATTTTATCAATGGATGTTAACATACAATTAGGTTGCTTTTTAAATGCTTCAAGAACATCTTCATCCGACCAACCCCACTTCTTAAAGGCATCAACTTTCTGTTTCCACAAGGTCTTGGTTGTTGATGATTTGGCTATCAATGCTACAACAAAAGTTGTTTTTGAAGGATTAAACCCCAAATCCCTTAATTCATCCACCACCTTCAAAATGTCACATGCGTGCAATGTCCTACGGTTTGCCCTAAGCAATCTAGAAATGTTTGAGTCGGACATTCCATTGTCAAGCAACAATGTGATGTTATGTGCCACAAGATGGTCACTAAATAAAACTGGATTGCTAATTACACAAGCAATAGTGTCCTTGTGAGATTGCAAGAATCTATAAACCAATTCATAGATTGGGACGATACGATTCTTCAAGCTTGCAGACAAGATCCTGGGGTTCTTACTCATAAAATTAACAATGTCAGAGGTAGAAGCACCTTTGGAGAGAAAAAATTGAAATTTTGGCAACAACCTTTTCGAGGGGTCGCAAGAAAGTAGCCGTGGTGCCTTGGGAATGATATGACGTAGTTGGGAGTTAGAGAAACCATGGTTTCTAAAGAAGTTGAGAACAGAATCAGGGTTTTGGTCAGTCTTGAAATGGAGCTTGTAAGTGGAGCAAAGCTTGGAAGCAAATTGTGGGTCAAACCCAAAATTGTGAATGAGGTATGACACTGCAAATGAGGTTGAATCTGAAGTGTTGGTGGAAAAATGAAGTGAAAATGGTAATGGGGTTTTTGGGTTTGGTGAGAAAGTTAAGGGTTTGAGATTGAAAATGGATCTATGGCGATGAATATTCAACATTTATGAATGATGAAACGGAAAATAGAGAATAGAGTTTGAAAACGGATGTTACCTCACTCTTTCTCGGCGGTGGATGACGAGTTTGATGATTTCGAGCGTCACGGCTAAACATTCGAGTGTAGCCAACCACTGCACTCATCAACTTCACCTGCTGTTATACTTTTTTATTTTTAGGCAAAAGGATAAATATATTAAATAAAATATTTAATTCATCTTACGCTCTCTTAATTTATTTTATTTTTTTATTTTGATCTCCTAACTATTAAGTGTTTTAAATTGGTTTCATAACTTTTCTGTCGTTTACCATTTTGGTTCTCTCGTTGGTTTTTAATCTTAAATGTCTAAGGGGAACCAATTTTATAGGTGATCCACCATAGACTTTATTAAATCTTTTATTTTTAACCGTTGGATCATGGAGGAATCTAATGTAGCTTATAATGAATCACAAACACCTAATTTTCTGCCTTCATCTTCTTCCCTATCGTTCTTCTTCATCCCTAAATAAAACTCTCATATAAAGTGTTTTGGCAATGGCCATAGCATCCGAACCCAACTGATTGACCCAAAAGCTCATCACTAAATTTATTTTATCAATGGATGTTATCATAGAATAAGGTTTCTTTCTAAATGCTTCAAGAGAATCTTCTTCAGACCAACCCCATTTCTTAAAGGCATCAACTTTCTCTTTCCATAGGGTTTTGTTTACAGATGTTTTGGCATGCAATGCTACACCAAAAGTTGTTTTTGAATGATTAAACCCCAAATCCTTTAATTCCTTCACCGACTTCAGCATGTCACGTGTCTTGAATATCCGACTATGTGCATAAGTTTTTTTGTTAACAAAGGTTCACCGAGGAAAAAAATCTTAATAATCTGAGTTCGATCATACAGTAAATATAATTAAATAAAAAATTGTTTTACATAGTAATCGAAGAGATTCTCTCAAACAATTTGTTCTTTGAAAGTTTGAATAAATATTACTTTGAATATGAAATTTTAACACAATGTAATGTTTAGACATCGTATCTTAATCTAAAATAACCTCTCAAATAATCTAAAATTTTGAAGCATCAATAATAATATGTATACGAGTGTTCTCACATATAGGGTGTTTTTGTTAAGATTGAGAAAGTTCACATTTTTTAATTTTAGATAAAACAGAGACTCGACAAAGAATCTCGTCAATTTTATTTGAACTTTAAAATTAAATCAAAATCTGAAAAACAAACAAATTTCTAAATACTTCGATGTAACTTAAGATTAACACGTTATTTGTAATTGAATACAACTTCTATTTTATTTTAAACTATGCTGTGGTTTGGACTTCGATTGGTATGGATGCACTTCCTCTGGTTTTGGACACAAGATATTTGGTAGCTCTTTCTCCAACCTTGTTCTTTGTGTGAACTTATTGAAAAATAGAAACATCTAGAGTGTTGCTGCAGAAGACAGAGAAACTTGCGGTTCAAATCTTTGAAACATCTGATGAATTTTTTTAACTTTTGGCCGTTTTCAGTCAGACACAACAATTAACATTCAATCAGATACAAAAATCCGTGAATTCTACTAGGCGGCACAAGCCGGTCATAATAAAATTTCATAGTTGTTCACTTCTAAGCCATTTAGAACTTATCATTCAACTTCAAAATGAAAGTAGATGATGATACTCTTTCGGCAGAATGTCAAACAAACAGCAGCCTTGGTCTGCAAAAAGAATACACCACTCCTCTTCACATACAGAGTAAAAATGTGATCTAACCCAGTAGCTGCGAAAATTTCTTTCAAGGAATCACCATCCAATTCTTTTTTTATAAAAGGATAATATATCTAAGAGGTGGCTAAGATATTCTCCTAAACAGAAAAGAGAAAGAGTACATCTAAGAGGTGGATAAGATACTCTTCTAAATGGAAAAATGCAAAAAAAACAATGAACCTTATTGGTTCAAGACAACAAAAATGTTGAATCTCGTTGTACATCAGTAACAGAAACTACATAAAATCTTCCCTTGGAACATCGATGTTAATAGAACCAAAGGATAAGTATTTAGAAATCAAAAGAATTACGTCTAAATCATAAGCCTTCCTGAGAAATTGTGTCAACCTGCAATAATGAGTTCATATGTTTTAGTGCCACTTGGAATAGTACGAAACATACAAAAGATAAGTACAACAAATCAAATAACTTGGTCGAGGTCTTTAAAATAATTTCAAATCTTATTTGCCCATGAATCAAATGAAACAGATCAATTATTCATTTCTTTATTTTTCCTTATCGTAACCAATTAAAAGTGTTTCTCAAATCTTAAAAATTATTCTGTTGCATAGGACCCATTTTTTCTTTATATTGCTTGCATCTAAAGGCCACACATAGTAAGAGATCAAAGGATTAAATAACAATTAACTGTATCCAGGAAATATTCTTCCAGGTTATTCGTGTGTCCAGCTTGAACAAGTTGTTCAAGCAATTCCACTGTTCAGTACATAATATAGTCATATAAAATACAAAACATGGAAAAAGTGTTATTGGCATTTAATCAGATACCTATGACCTACAATAATTTAAACCTGACTCCATATCCATATCAGTTGACCCGGGGGTAAAGATAAGAAGCAGCAACCATATACGTGACAAAATCAAACGCTACGTAACCAAAGACTATGCCATAATGCTAACTGCAAAGTGTTTTAAATCATTGCAGTCCACAACCTTGCTGACTTAATACTGAGCTTTAGTAGCTCTTGAGTCTTGACATTACACAACTATCATAGTTACGAGTTACGTTTGCATTTGTCCACAATTATTTTCCCTTTCGGTAACTGCTACTTGAAACCATTTTGAATCAGGATTTTATGCAATTGATTATTAGACTAGACAAACATCGAGAGAGAAATAACATTACCAGAAAAAAGTATCCATGCCCATAAGTGCAAGACAAATTCAACTATTACATCAGGATTTTGACAAAGAAATATCAATCAAAACAAAACCAACATTCGTGCAAGTAGGAAATGAAACAAGTAAACTAAACTATATCAAACTAGCTCCAATCAAGTTCTGAATAAGTATTCATATCGAATAAGGATCATGATGACAGATAAAGGCTAAAGTACCTGAGAATTCAATCATATCATGCCAGTTTTTTCCTTGGTTTGTGCAAGATTCATTTTTTCTTCATAAAGCTTTAATAGATAAGAAGACTCCTCCTTAAAACAATTTATATACATGTCAAGGAATCTCTTATCAATGACTATAAACGGAGAAGTTAAACTTGCTTCCTTTTTAAGCAAACCTCTCTTCAGAAGATATTCCACAACTGAGGCTCTTGGTATGATCCTTCGCTCCAGACTGGCCCCCAAAACCCTTGGTGTTTTGGCAATGGCCAGAGCATCCCAACCCAACTGATTGACCCAAAAGCTCATCACTGAGTTTATTTTATTAATGGATGCTAACATACAATGAGGTTGCTTTTTAAATGCTTCAAGAACATCTTCATCAGACCAGCCCCATTTCTTAAAGGCATCAACTTTTTCATTCCATCGGGTTTTGGATAAATATGTTTTGGCAACCAATGCTAATGAGAAAATTGATTGTGAAGGATGAAACCCTAAATCCTTTAATTCATCCACCAACTCAGGCAAGTTGCCTGTCAAGAAAAACTTGATATTGTTCCGAAGCAATCTTGCAATATTTAAGTCTGGTACTCCACTCTCAATCAACACTCTGATGTTATGTTCCACGCTACTTCTTCCAAAGAAAGTTGGATTGCAATTCAACAAAGCAAGAATGTGTTTGTGAGATTGCAAGTATTTATAAACCAATTCATAGGTTGGGACTATTTTTTTGTCCAAACTTGCAGTAAGTAACATAGGGTTCTTAGTGACAATGTTAACAATGTCAGAGTTAGAAGCACCTTTGGAGATAAAAAATTGAAACTTTGGCAACACCCTTTTGGAAGGATCGCAGGAAAGCAACCGTGGTTCCTTTGCAATGACACGGCGTAGATGGGAATCAGAGAAACCATGGTTTCTAAAGAAATTGAGAACTGAATCAGGTTTTTTGGCAGTCTTGAAATGAACATTGTAAGTGGAGGAAAGTTTGGAAGCAAATTGTGGGGAAAACCCAAAATTGTGAATGAGGTATGACACAGCAAAAGAGGTTGAATCTGAAGTGTTGGTGGAAAAATAGCGAGAAAAGGGTAATGGGTTTTTCGGGGATGGTGAGAAAGTTAAGGTCTTGAGATAGAGAAGGGTTGAACGGCGATGAGTAGTAAACATTTCAAAAGCAACGAAGGTTTTTGGGTTTGAGGGAATGAGTATTGTAATTGAAGAAGACATAAACAGAAGAAATGAGATTGGGTTTCAATTTACCTTGTTGTTGTGTAGGTGAAATTCCTAGAGCAGAAGAAGAGCACGAAGGAGAGTGATTGAAACGTTGTTAAGTAGTTGGGATTTCTGAAAAAGTTAATTTCACCATGGATTATTGATTGAAGTGCGATGATGACGATATAACAGAAGTGACAAACACCACCGCTCCGGGCTCCGCGATGTGGAGGATGGAGGCTGAGCAAAGGTTAAATTAGGAAATAAGCACAAATAAAAAACATTGAAAAATAAAAACATTAAACCCTCCTAAAAAAACATTAAACCCACATTTTAGTCCTCCAGGACTATTCACTCTCAAGAAATACTAGACTCTAACCCGTCCGATGCATGTGTTTTGTAGAATTTTGTATATAAATATCAAATTGATTATGTTTTTACTTACAGATTCAGTACTTTGTTATGAAACGATCGGAAAAAAAACAAAAGAAAATGTGCAAAAATTACACCAATTTAAGTTATTAACTTTATTTTGTTACCAAATAATATTATCAGTTTGTGTTCCCGAATTCCTTCTTTCTCAACCTTCATATTCGATTTCATTCATATTAAAAGAACAACTAAAATAAGCAAATTGAAAATAGTAAACATGTTTCAAAAGTCAAAGTGAGAAAACAAAGTAATGTTAAAATCTAGTGTAGTGATTTTTGCAAATAAAAAGGCAGAATAAATAACTTCAAGTAATTAATATAATATAGGAGAAACAAAGAGGTAGACAAAATTACACTAAAAAGTGAAGTTTCTAATGATAAAATTATCATCTGAATTAGTCAAATTACCAACAATTTTAAAGATGCAACTTTAATATCGTAGTACGTAGTAAGCGTACACCAAGAAACAGACCATAACCGCAAGGGCTGTTAAATCTATAAAAAGGAAAAACAACTGTTATGTGGTAACTGAAAGAAAAAAAATAATAAAAAGGAACCGTTATGTGCTAATTGAAAGAAAAAATAATAATGAAAAGGAACCGTTAATAATGAAAAGGAACTGCTATAAAAAAAAGGAATTGCAATGACGTTGGTGACTTTTAAAAAAATGACATTTTTATGTGCTACCTGATTCAATTCCTTGCAGACCTTTTTTCCATAAAAATTAATTAGGTCCGTCAAAAAGGGCGGGGTTATGGTTATTAGGTTCAACTGCATGATTGTGAAAGAGATGAAAGTGAGTGAGAAATGATTTAGGGATTGTGAGATTGAAAGAAAGAGGACCCGAATTTATGTTGGATACATAACATTGAATCAATTGCATGTCATAAAAAACATCAGTACCTTGGTGGTAAGAGTTGTGATTTGGAAGCATGTGGTACCTGATTCGATCCCTACAGTAGGGCTAATCATTAGGGTCAGAGGAACACTACTTAACATTTAGTATTATAAAGAAAAGATAAAGATAAATAAATAAAATTAGAAACATAGGAGAATGGGAGAGAAATCAAAGAAATGGGGAGAAACATATTTTTTAAAATTAGAAACAGAGGAGAATGGGAGAGAAATCAAAGAAATGGGGAGAAGCATATTTTTTGTAATTTTTCGTACACAATTTTATTAATTTATTATTTATTCAATTAAATATATTTTTAAGGCATCGTACAAATTATTTGTGTAAATTAGTCGCATATGTGATAGATATATAAAATGAAAGCAATTATAAGTCATAGAAAACTTTAGTGATCTAGTGGTAACATTTGTGAGCTGTTAGAGCTTGGTCTGTGGTTCAACTCTTGGCAGGAATTTTTTTCATAATTTCTTTCAAACCCAAAAATTAGGGTTAGGTAGGTCAAGACTACCTAACATTTAGTATTATAAAGATTTAAACAGCACTCGTTAAGGATTTTATATGTTTATACACAGAAGAAATTTTTTATGTACTGGTATGTGATAGTCAATGCGATAAAATTTTAAAAACTCGCGACTATTTTCAAAATATCAACATTAATGCAATGTTTCTATCAATTAAATTTTTATTTTATATGCAACGAATGTTTTCAATGATAGGTTAGCAAGATTAAAATGTATTCAATTTAGCGTACGAAAGTACAAGGAATGTTTCAACATTCAAAGCTTCAAACAAGTTTATATTGTTAGATATTCAGGATACCCTTGACCAGACAAAATAGATTGTACCTTAGATAGTGGTACAAGGCTTTCCCTAGTTATGGGTACATACATATGTACATCAGAACATGCCTCAGTCGTTCACGTCAGAGTGACACTGATGGTACACGTAGCAGTTCAGGATAACTAATCAGAATTAATTAACTAAAAGGTTAAATTATGTGTCTTCTGTGTTCTCGTCAGTTAGAGAGCACATGGGGTTTCGAATACAGCTGGAACGGGCAGAAACCTTCCGCGAGGATAATCACACATAAGATTTAATTAAAAGTTAAGTGTGTTGTAACATCCGGTGGCTCCCAATGGGCTGGCCTCCCTATCTTTCAAGGGCCGCGATGTCACTCATGGACTTCTCCACCCCCCAAGTGGAGTTTCATGCCTTCCGTGGGAATCGAACCACGTACCCTGGAGGCTATAAGTACATGGCCAATGCATTCCCACTACCAATTGAGCTAGTAGCTCAATTGGTAGTGGGAATGCATTGGCCATGTACTTATAGCCTCCAGGGTACGTGGTTCGATTCCCACGGAAGGCATGAAACTCCACTTGGGGGGTGGAGAAGTCCATGAGTGACATCGCGGCCCTTGAAAGATAGGGAGGCCAGCCCATTGGGAGCCACCGGATGTTACAAAAAAGGCGCCTTTTTTGTAACATCCGGGATTCGGATCCGGGATTCGGCAACTGACGGCCCCCGCGATCCCCCGCGATGCACTCATGGACTTCTCCACCCCCCATGTGGAGTTTCATGCCTTCCGTGGGAATCGAACCCTGTACCTGGGGCCTAAGTACAAGTTCTTTGCATTCCCACTACCAATTGAGCTACTAGCTCAATTGGTAGTGGGAATGCAAAGAACTTGTACTTATAGCCTCCAGGGTACGTGGTTCGATTCCCACGGAAGGCATGAAACTCCACTTGGGGGGTGGAGAAGTCCATGAGTACATCGCGGGGGATCGCGGGGGCCGTTAGTTGCCGAATCCCGGATCCGAATCCCGGATGTTACATGTGTCTTCTGTGTTCTCGCTAATTAGAGTACAAGGGGTTCCGGATACAGCTGGAACGGGCAGGGACTTTCCGCGAGGATAACCACACACACAACAAGAGGAGTCCGGTGACTAGCCTTAGATAGGAATTTTCACCGGTTATCAGCAGCGGATGTACTCCGGGGTTACTCCACTCGGATGCATTCCGTAAAATTAACTTAGATAATTGTTTGTTACACGCAAACTTTCTAACTTAATGTTAACAGAAGGATGATTATAATATAATGAGAATATGACAAGGTAGATAACAGTTATCAGATAGTGATCTTAGCTTTCACCCTTGATCACTAAGTTAGCAGATTGTAGTCTAGTTTTCACGACTACACAGTATAGCAGGCACGGACACGTATAAACCCGAAATGGGTTGAGTTTAGAATGTGGCAATCATAGGTTTCCCCCGAGGTTGCCACACAGCCTAGGATAGGTGGAGCTCACTGAGACATTATGTCTCATTCCAATCCATTTGATTCAGTTTCAGGTAAGCAAGAGTTTCGTGATGAAATTTATCTGAGAGATGCTAAATGGAGTGCAACTGCTCGTCATGTACCAGTTCAGGAGTTTATCGGTGAATTTGTATAAATGCACACTTTAGTGGGATTTTATTAGTTGTATAAACGAGCAAGCTTGTATTCATTCAGTTATGTGTTATTAATATCGAAATTTTTTAATGTATTCAGTATCAGATTTAATACGCATGCTAAATGTAACACCCCTATTTTTAAATATTATTTTATTGGTATTATTGTTATATAATATTAGTAATATTAATATTATTAGGAATTATATGTTTGATGTTTCAATATAAGTTGTTGGATTGTGTATATTGAGCGAATAGATGGGTTAGATAGTTGTTGAAAAATAGGAGATAAAGAGAAATTATGGAGAAAGTGATGTTTTTAGAAAAAAAATAAGAGTAGAAGTGTAATAGTAAAAAGGGGGGTTTGATGAAGGAATTAAGTAGTGTTTTAATTAAATAGGATAGAAAGAGGTGTAAATAGTGGAGAGTAAACCTGTAAGAAAGTGATTTCTTAGTCCCCAAGTTTTGCTAAAATAAATTTGGAATGCAATCTAAAATATTTATATGCACAATCTAATATATTTTGGTTTGTGATCTGAAATATATTTTGACACTCAATAATATATTTTTATACTGAATATGATATATTTTGTTACTCAATTAGAGATATTTTGGTACTACATCTAATATATTATTTTTATACTGAATATGATATATTTTGGTGCTCAATTTGAGATATTTTTGTACTAAATCTAATATATTTTTGTACTCAATAATATATTTTAATAGTGAAGAGTAAACCGTTAAATAGTTATGAGAAAAACCTAGCCCAGTTAAAAGGTTTATAAATAGATGAGAGCATTAGAGAAATCGGGTTACAACAAACAGAAAAAAGATTAGAGATCAAAGGAAAACTAGGGTTGTGGAGAGAAGAGGCAAGGAGGCATAGCAAGATGAACCTGGAGAGAGATTTCACCATAGGAATTCATTCAACTTCTGCAAACTAGAGGTAAGGGGGGAGTCTCTATTCATCATAAGGGTTGTATGAACATATGAGTAGTGAAGGGTTTGTGTGTTTTCTTCCTTATTTTCTTGATCTTGTAATGATTTCATGTTAATTTCGTGCTCTAATTTGTTGTTGTGATTTTGGGTATGTTCTTATATCTGATTCCATGATTTTGATGTGCTAAATTCATGCTTTAATCGTGGTTATGTCATGTTTTGAGTTTTACATGTTAAAGCGGATAAAAATCATGAAATTCAATGCATTTTTTATGTTTTGATGTGTTTAACTTTAACCCCTGTATGCATCTACCCGAACTATTTTCTTTGAAGCCTGTTATCTTGGTCCACACTGTTATCTCTCATATTTATCATTTAGCCTAAAATTATTTCTTTTATGTTGGCATTATATTCCAACTTTCGCTACATATATAGTAAATAGTTAGTAGATAAATAGGTTGTCATTCTAGTGCATATAGTAAGTGCTTTATGCTTCATGAAAAGCTCCTTGCATAGGTTGACTCTGTTTGATAACATATGGTAGTGTTTTCTTTTGGCTTAATTGCACTTTTGCCCCCTATCTTTTGCCAATTGTGCGATTTTGCATCCCATCCTTTTTTTGAGCGATTTTGCACCCTATCATTTACCCCCTTTCTGATTTTGTAGCCCCCTCGTGTGTTTTTTTGCTTTCGCCTTGACTTCGCTCTGCGATAGGGTGCAAAAAAACACATGAGGGGCTACAAAATCAGAAAGGGGGTAAATGATAGGGTGCAAAATCGCTCAAAAAAAATGATGGGGTGCAAAATCGCACAATTGGCAAAATATAGGGGGGAAAAGTGCAATTAAGCCTTTTCTTTTTAAATATTTTTTTGATGACTAAATTAAATTTCTTATGAGCATTGCTTTTGATTCGACCTATAATGTACACTCCACTAACTCTTCAAATGTTTACTCTTCAAAATGGTTACTACGTTAGAGACAAGTCACAAACTGTGTTGAATATAAAGATGTGTATTTATTGATCTGAAGCTAATGTGTAATTTTAAGATGTGTAATTAAATGTATTATTTAAAGATGTGCTATATAAAGATGTGTTATTTGAAGATGTGTGATTTAATGATGTGTTATATAAAGATGTGTTATTTGAAGACGTGTGATTTAACGATGTGTTATATAAAGATGTGCTATTTGAAGATGTGTGATTTAAAGATGTGTTATATGAAGATATGATATTTGAAGATGTGATATTTGACGATGATGCTATTTAAATATGTGTAATTGTTGAGTCATACAAAAATGTGCAATGTTGAGTCATTATTTGATGTTCATGCATTGATGGTCGAGTCTATTTAACGATGTTGTATTTGACGATGGTGTGGACAAAATCAGTAACATATCTCTGATGTCCAAAATATTTGACGATGGTGTGAACAAAATCAGTAACATACCTCTGATGTCCAAAATATTTGACGATGGTGATAGGTTTGGTACCACATGCATATACGGTCGAGTCTAGGAGCATTGCATACATTATTGTGTTCCGTTGATGAGTTGCTAATTCCTTAGTTGATGATTGACCTTGTTTAAGTGATACTTGTTCATTATGATTTATTAAATGATGTAAATAGTGATTATCTAACAATGTGAAGTTGATTATCTAACGATGTGAAAATATGATTATGTAACGATGTGAATAATTTATATATGAATATATGATTGATGTTGCTTATGTATTTTTTTGCCTTGTTTCTATAAATTATGATGATGCAATTCTTATTTTGAATATATTCTCACCCTCTAGTGGCGGGTTGGGCGCCTACGCCTTTGTGGTGTAGATTTGCAGGAAGAAGAGTATTAGTAGCAGTGAGTATCTAAGGATAGCTTGGAGCCTCCTATTTACTTTTACCGCTTTTGGGAGTTTTATCGAGTCATCGCTCTGATTAGTAACACTAGGGAATGGGGATTTATTTTATTTCAGACTTAGTTTCAAAATTAAGTTTTGATTTCAATTTAATGAAGTGACAATTACTTTGAATGTTTTGAAATTTATTCCGCTGCGACGTTTTTAATATTAAATGAAGTATTTTTGGATTGATTAAGAAGTGTGACACCCTTGCGTGTTTAATTATTTATTTAATTTTATTAGATAATAAAATGTGGGTTTTAGGGTGTTACACTAAATATTCTAGATAAATTTAGTATGTGTGTTACAATACCGTTCAATGTTTGCACCGTTCTCGTTAGAGATTTTAAATGTTTATATCTACATAAACAAATTTTATATACATATATGAGAAAGTCGATATAATAAAACATTAAAAACTCATGATTATTTTCAATATATAAACATCAATGTAGCGTTTCTATTAAATAAATTTTTACTATAGATGCAAAAAATTATTCAATGTTTGCTGAATGAACATAAAATTAAGAACGATTATGAAATTTTGCTGGACTTTCATTTTTATATATTGTTAGTAGATAGTTATCTGTAGAAATTGGTTACACCTGTGATTATCTGTAATTAATTTTTTAAAAAAACAAATAAATTAGTTTCATAGTTATCCGTGAAAATTAGTTACACTTGTGATTATCCGTAGTTAATCTACTAACAATATATAAAAATCGAAGTACATCAAAATTTCATAATCGTCCTTATTAAAACTCATGATCTCCTTAATTTTATGTGCATAATGGTCATTTTGCCAAATTTAATTTATTTGTTTTTTAAAAAAATTAATCAAGGATAATGCTCATCACAAGTGTAAGCAATTTCCACGGATAACTATAAAACTAATTTATTTATTTTTAAAAAAATTAATTACGGATAATGTTTATATATTCATGTTTATATATTGAAAATAATTAGGAGTTTCTAATATTTTATCATAACAACTTTCTCGTATATGTATATAAAATTTGTTTTTGCAGATATAAACATTTAAAATATGCAACAGGAAGAGTGCAATCATTGAACATTGTTTTACATATAAAATAAAAATTTAAATTTTAAAAACACTGCATTAATGTTGATATTTTAAAAATAGTCACTACTTTTCAAAATTTTATCATATCGACTATCACATATATGGTACATAAAAATTTTCTTCTCCATATATAAGCATATAAAATCCTCAGCGAGTGCGGTTTAAATATTTAACTGTGTTTTAATTATAAGATAAAAATTTATTTAATAGACACACTACATTAATGTTGATATTTGGGAAATAGTCATGTGTTTCCAAAATTTTATCATATCGACTTTCTCATACATGTATATAAAAGTTTGTTTATTTATATATAAGTACATAAAATCTGCAACGGGTGTGGTGCAAACATTGAACAATATTTTGCATATAAAATAAAAATTTATTTAATAGAAACACTACATTAATTTTGATTTTGAAAATAGTCATGAATTTTTAAAATTTTATCATATCGACTTTCTCATATATGTATATAAAAATTTGTTTATGCAGATATAAGTACATAAAATCTGCAACGGGTGCGGTGCAAACATTGAACAGTCTTTTGCGTATAAAATAAAAAGTTATTTAATAGAAACACTACATTAATTTTGATTTTGAAAATAGTCACGAGTTTTCAAAATTTTATGTACATAAATTTTTTTTTCCGCATATATAAGCAAATAAAATCCAAAACTGGTGTGACTCAACTATTTAACAAATTTTTGTTTATATAAGATAAAAAAATTTAATAGAATCATTACAATATTCTACAATATTAAAAAACAAACAAATTAAATTGTTAATATCCAGTATTCTACAATATTAACAATGTTACATGACCCGTGCGAAAGCACGAGTCTTTTACTAGTTTTTTAAAAAACAAACAAATTAAATTTTGCAAAACGACCGTTATGCACATAAAATTAAGGAGATCGTAAGTTTTAATAAAGAAGATTATGAAATTTTACTGGACTTCAATTTTTATATATTATTAGTAGATTTATTTCAGTTTTTATACTTTATAAAAAATGTTAAATTATAAAATTTAATTTTTAAAACAAAACAAAAAATAATCAATTGTACTTCAAAAAAATAAAAATAATCAAGACTCCATTCGGTCTCATATATAAGAAAATATTCCTTTTTTAGGTTAATTGAATAATTAATATATCGGTTTTACAATATAGACCAAATACATTAATTATTCAATGAATCTAAAAAAATAATTTTTTCGTATATATGAGACCGGAGGGCGTACATAATTAAAATAAAAAAAGTTAAAAGAAAAAAACATGCTAAATACCTTGAGACACGTTTTTCGTCAAAAGAGAACAACTACTACTGATTCAATTAATTTTTTGACAAAATACATAAATTTAAGGGAAATGTTAACGAGTGCTTCCAGAATACTTTTTAAAAACCATAAATAGTAAATATTTATGAAAATGCATGTACTCAATGCACTGAAAAGCGAAATATTTGACTTTTTTTGAAAAATAATTACTTATTTTGAATTGCTTAAAGATTACCCAGGAACACTCGGTAACAAAACCCTAAATTCAATTCATATTACTAATTCACCCATGCTAATGCCTTAAAAAAAACCTATTCCTAAATGAAACAAAAAAATAAATCATGTGACAAAAAATGGTTTCGGAAATTGTTTCGCTTAACATTGAAAACATAATAGTTTGTTTTAAATTATAATAAATGACAAAGAGTAAAGTGGGATTTTTGATAAAATAGTAAGGGTAAAAATGAAAGAAAAACAATAAGTTATAATAAGTTCAAACTCTACTTGAAATAACGTCTGAAAAATAAGTTATAAACTCGTAAAATAAACTATAAACTCATAATGAAAATGTTGATACCAAAGAGAGTTTTTTTTGTCAAATGAGTTTATTTGCTATAGCTTATATATTTTACCAAACAGACTCATTATGTTTTACAATTTTTATTCCCTTCAAAACATACTCAATTTGAAATTATGATGATCTTTGTGGGATAATGTTGTGGAATCTCATTTCTATTTGATAGTCACTATGATGATCTTCGTGGGATAATGTTGTGGTGGTTGACAGACAAGCGGGCGCAATGTTGGGAGTGGTGGTCAGAGGGTGACCATAGTGGTTATCAAAGGTGGTTGGAGTGGTGTTTAACGGCGGTATTGTTAGGTGGTGGTGGTGATGGTTAAAGTAGTGGTAGGTGATGATTAGCGACCATCGGTGGTAGTTAACTTTATATCATTACATTTTAATATTAAAAGTGTAGGTTCCACGAAGGGAGATGACTTCGTAAAACATAAAACATCTCTTCTCTATAATATAAGTAATCTTTTCCCCTTCTCAATGGCAGTACCTCATAAGTACATATTATTATCGTGCCCTCAGAAATATCTCATCATTAGGGATGATCTAATGAGGTTGTTCATACTTTAGAATGTATGGTCACATCTTGAGTTAATTCCCATATTTTTGATGAAATTCCAACATTTATTTGAAACATTATCATCGACAAAATATTACAAGTCTTTTTATGTAAAAAAAAAACTGTGTATTTTAAAGATGGGTAATAGTCTTCCTTAAAAAAAATGGATAATAGTCATTTTAGTCATTAAATATGTAAAGAATAGTCGCAATAGTCTTTCAATGTATTAAAATTTTAAAATAGTCCCTGATTGTACACTATATTAATCAAAATAGTTCCTTACGTTAAAATGTTTAGTTAATATTGTCATATTAGTTCTTCAATATATTTCCTAACCAGAATATTAGCAAAGTAAAATGAAATTAAAATTAAAATAAAAAGTAAACTAAACACGCCTAAAATTAAGCATCGCATTACAAATGAACAAAACAACCGAATAACTTACGAAAAATAGCTTATGTAAATAAATTAGCTTTTATTTTAATTTATAAGCTCTCACTAACGAAAATTGTATCTTCATAATCTATTTTTTCATAAACTACTTTAAAAACTTATAAATAATACATAAAAACTTATTTATCTGCATAAACTGTTTTATATAAGCTCTAAAATAAGCTAATCCAAACGGGACCTAAGCATCACTAAACAAACTCACAGCAGAAAAATGAAATCAAATTCAAGTTCTAGATTAAAGATAAACCAGTTTTCAATTTGATCAAATTCAAAATAAACTAAACATTCCGAATATTCAGCATCACATAACAAATAAACTAAAAAACCGAATATAATTGTATTATTAAAATAAAATTAAAACAAATTCCAAAAAAAATAAAATAACCTTCTAGATAAAATGTAAAACCGTTTTTTTCTATTTTGATGAGAGAGAAAGAGAAACGAAGCAGAGAGAGATATAGAGATTTACTCGAACAATAGCGAGAAACGAAGCAGAGAGAGATATAGAGATTTACTCGAACAATAGCAGTGATATCCTGCAACGACGTCCTCGAGTACCAAGACGGAAGTACACTCCTCGTTGCAGTAGCACGGCCTCTTCCACAGCGAGCGGTGGTCGGAGGAGTATTTTCCGAACCTAGAGAACGACGCGCACGAGCAACTTTGCGACGTACGGGGGTTCTTTCAGTGAATCCTATGTTAAAAAATTGCTAATTTTCTTAGTATGTCACTTCTAATACATTTGTTTTGGGTCTCTGATCTTTTTCCTTCTGAATCCTATGTTAAAAAATTGCTAATTTTCTTGGGTCACGACCCTTTTCTCAAGCTTTCAGCTTTAGAGTCTGTTTGACAAGATACAAAAACAAGCTTATGTCTTATAGCTTGTAGCTTATAAGCATGTTTGGTAAAAAAAGACCTGTTTGGTAACAGTCTTTTCGTCAGGAGCTTATAGCTTATTTCTGGAGCTTGTAGCTTATTTTTCAGACGCTATTTCAAGTAGCGTTTGAGCTTATAGCTTATAACTTATTGTTTTTCTTCCTCTTTTACCCTTACTATTTTACTTAAACACCAGTTTTACCCCTTATGTTTTATTATAATTTAAAATAAAAAATAAATGTGTAGGGTTTTTGTAGATTGGCTACATTTTGCAAAAACATCTACTAGCCAGTTGCTGGGACAGATGTGGTAGCATATGGAACAGCTTTACGTATCTTGTGTTTTCGCGCAAGCTAGCGCTTTATATTTATGTACGCAATCTTCCAAAGATTTGCCTGAAGATTTATTTTCCTCTAGCTTGCTGATCAAGGCGCGTGTATCTGATTGAAGATTTGATTGATGTTTTATTTGCCTTGCTATTTGTTCCACAAGATATCATTCTATATTTGGAAGCTTTTTATTATTTCTAGAAGATTGTTTTCAGCTGGACCGGACAATGTCCATGCTCTATTTTGAAGCCCAGACCCGTGGTATCTCAGTGCTATATATTCATGAAGGCAAACCCTAGTTGGGTAACTAAAAACCGTGTGTGTTAGTAAAGCGTGTGTTTTAAGGTTTTTAGGGTTTTGTTTGTTAATTGTGAGCCTTGCTTGTATCACCCTGATTCAAGCTAAGGACTGAGTTTGTTTTGAGTTGTAATTTGTAAGCTACTCCTAAGCTTTTAAGTACGGAGTGAGTATGTGTCATTAGCGTGTGTTTCTCTTGGTTGAGTTTTGTGTTTTGTGTGTTTTGATAACAATACTGTCTGTGTTGTTGGTAGGAATTGAGACGGGGTCTCATATCTAGGAGTTCCTAGATAGAGTTGCCACTGGTAGGGTCTAGGTGCAAAGTCAAGTAGTGGGTCTGCGTTGGTCTTTTCACTAGAACTATAATAGTGGAATCATTCCTGGATTGGTATCCCCCAGAGTAGGAGAGTTGCTCCGAACTGGGTTAACAAACTCACTGTGTACTTTATTTTTCCGCTGTGTTCCTTTTTAATTTGTGCTTTGTTACGTTGCGCTATTTTAATTATTGTTCTGAGTAGACACGCGCTCGGACAGTTGTGCCATCATTGTGCACAGCATCTTTCAGTCAGGTTGCCAGGAATTTCAATTGGCATCAGAGCAGGCACCCTGTTCTGTGTGGGTGAGCTCCAGGGAAAGAATTTTCTGGCTTAATGGATAAAGAAGGAGGACTGGTGAACAGACCACCCCTGTTGGATGGGTCGAACTATGACATTTGGAAATCACGCATGACAGCATTCTTGAAATCTCTAGACAGCAGAGCTTGGAAGGCTGTGATCAAGGCATGGGTCCCTCCTAAAATAAAAGATGCGAATAATGTTGATACTGATGAGTTAAAACCAGAAGACGAGTGGTCTACAGCAGAAGACACTGCAGCTATTGGAAACTCTAAAGCCCTGAATGCTTTGTTTAATGGGGTAGACAAGAACATGTTCAGGTTGATTAAACAATGTACTGTTGCTAAGGAAGCTTGGGATATCCTAAGAACAGCTCATGAAGGTACTCAAAAGGTCAAGAAGTCAAGGCTACAACTGCTAACAACACAGTTTGAGAATTTGAGAATGAAGGAAGGAGAGAGTGTTCATGACTTTCACATGAATGTGCTAGAATATGCTAACACATTTGAATCCTTGGGAGAAAAGATGTCTGATGAAAAACTGGTAAGTAAAATCCTCAGGTCCCTACCTAAGAAATTTGATATGAAAGTATGTGCTATTGAGGAGGCCCAAGATATTGGAAGTATGAAAGTTGATGAGTTGATTGGATCTCTTCAAACTTTTGAATTGAAGGCTAATGAAAGATCTGAAAAGAAAGACAAGAACATTGCTTTCATCTCCAACACTGATGAAGATGATGTGGAGAGTAATTTAGATACTGATGAGAGCATCTCTGAAGCTATTGTGTTGTTGGGCAAACAATTGAATGAAGTTGTGAAGAGGATGGACAGACGCCCTAGGACAAATGCTCCGGACAACAGTCGCAGCATCTATAAAAATGTCAACAATCAGAGGAAACCTAGAACTGATGACAAAATCAATCAAAGCAAAGGGGTGCAATGTCATGAATGCGAAGGATTTGGTCACATCAGAACTGAGTGTGCAACTTATCTGAAGAAACAAAAGAAGGTGATGACTGTGGCTTGGTCTGATGAGGATGAATCAGAAGAAGAACCTGAAACTGCAAAACATGTGAATGTCTTGACTGGAGTGTGTACATCTGACAATGAATCTAGTGATGAAGAGCTAACATATGATGAACTGGCTGATTCTTACAAGGAGCTATATCTCAAAAGTGAGGAAGTTTGTAAAACTTTAGAAAAACAAAAAGGGACCATCGCTCTCCTGCAAGCTGAGAAAGACAAACTTCTGAAAATAAACTCAGACCTCAATGATGAGGTTATCTTACTTACTTCCAAGATTGGCAATATGAACAAGCAACTGCGGATGATGAACAAAGGTACTGATGCTTTAGACGAAATTCTGGAAATAGGACAGAAACCTGGAGATTCTAAAGGTATTGGGTTTGACTACAGTTCTATGCCTCAGCAGAAACTATTACCAGTAAGACAGTTTGTGGCACCTGTTAGTACTCATGATCATACTATGTCAAGACAGATGCCCCAGCATCAGGTGAGACAACAGGCATCAGGATATAGGACCAGATCTAAAGGAAGGAATTATGCTTGGGTATGTCATTACTGTGGAAGAAAAGGACATATCAGACCTTTCTGTTTTAAATTACATGGTTACCCAGACAGGACCTATTCACCAAGACCTGATCCCACAGTAAAGATCACCAAAAAGCAGTGGAAGCAGAAAAATGATAATTTCACAAGCAACACTATGGATCCTAGAAAAATAGAACCAGAAGCTGATGAGATTGCTCAAATTGCTCATACATCTCTGAGAGTGTCATCCAGAAATGATTGGTACTTTGACAGTGGATGTTCCAGGCATATGACTGGTGATAAAAATTACTTGACTGATGTTAAGCCCTATGCTACAAGCTTTGTGACTTTTGGGGATGGAGCCAAAGGAGAAATAAAGGGTGTAGGAAATCTTGTGGAAGAGGGTTTACCCAAACTTGATAAGGTGCTTCTTGTGAAAGGATTAACTGCCAACTTAATAAGTATTAGTCAACTGTGCGATCAAGGAATGAAGGTCAACTTTACTAAGAGTGAATGCTTAGTTGCTAACAGTGAAGGGGACATCCTGATGAAAGGTGTTAGATCAAAGGACAATTGCTACTTGTGGGTCTCTCAAGATAAAGCAAAGTTATCTACTTGTCTAATAACCAAAGAAGATGAAGTTAAGCTATGGAACCAAAAGCTTGGACATCTGAATCTCAGAAGCATGAAGAAAGCTATTGCTGAAGGAGCCATCGGAGGTTTACCAAAACTCCAAATTCAGGAAGGAAGTATATGTGGAGAATGCCAGATAGGAAAACAGACCAAGATGTCTCACCAAAAGCTGCAACATCTGTCCACATCCAGAGTTCTTGAGCTATTGCACATGGATTTAATGGGACCCATGCAAGTCGAAAGCTTAGGTGGTAAGAAGTATGCTTTTGTTGTTGTTGATGATTTTTCTAGATACACTTGGATAAATTTCATTAAGGAGAAATCAGACACTTTTGAAAAATTCAAGGATCTTTGCTTACAACTTCAGAGAGAAAAGGATTGTGGAATTGTTAGAATCAGAAGTGACCATGGGAAGGAGTTTGAGAATGGTAAGTTCTCTGATTTCTGTATTTCTGAAGGAATATTTCATGAGTTCTCTGCACCCATTACTCCTCAACAAAATGGGATAGTAGAGAGAAAGAACAGGACTTTGCAAGAATCTGCTAGGGTTATGCTACATGCAAAGAAGCTGCCATTTTTCTTTTGGGCTGAAGCCATGAACACAGCCTGCTATATTCATAATAGAGTGACTTTGAGAAAAGGTACATCTACAACCTTGTACGAGCTATGGAAGGACAGGAAGCCAACAGTGAAGCACTTTCATGTGTTTGGTAGTAAGTGTTATATTCTAGCTGACAGGGAACCAAGAAGAAAGATGGATGCTAAAAGTGAAGAGGGAATCTTTCTAGGCTATTCTTCAAACAGCAGAGCCTATAGAGTATACAACTCCAGAACCAAGACAGTGATGGAATCCATAAATGTTGTTGTAGATGATGAAGGTAATAATGCTGTGACAGATGATGCGACATTTGACTTAGCATCTGACCTACATGAGGAGAAGAAAGAAGATGAAGCAAGTAATAAGCAAGATTCTGAAGTAACAGGTCCAGAGAAGACTGCTCCCAACAAAGGACCATCTATCAGAGTTCAGAAAAATCATCCCATAGATCAAGTCATTGGCGATCCTAACCAAGGGATCACAACTAGAAGGAACCATGATGAGGTATCTAATTCTTGCTTTATATCTAAACTTGAACCAAAGAATGTTAAGGAAGCTCTAACTGATGAGTTCTGGATAAATGCTATGCAAGAAGAATTAACTCAGTTCAAAAGAAGCAATGTGTGGGACCTAGTTCCTAGACCAGATAATGTGAATGTTATAGGTACCAAGTGGGTTTATAAAAACAAGTCTGATGAAAATGGTACTATCACTAGAAACAAAGCCAGACTGGTTGCACAAGGATATTCTCAAATTGAAGGTGTAGACTTTGATGAGACTTTTGCTCCTGTAGCTAGGTTGGAATCAATTAGACTGTTACTTGGAATTGCATGCATACTAAAATTCAAGTTGTATCAGATGGATGTCAAGAGTGCCTTTTTGAATGGGTACTTAAATGAAGAGGTCTATGTGGAACAGCCTAAAGGTTTCATTGATCCAAGTTTTCCAAACCATGTTTACAAATTGAAGAAAGCTTTATATGGCCTGAAGCAAGCTCCTAGAGCTTGGTATGAGAGACTTGCTGAGTTTCTAATCAACCATGGCTATAGGAAGGGAGGAAATGACAAGACCCTGTTTGTGAAAGATGAAAATGGACAGCTGATGATTGCTCAAATATATGTTGATGACATAGTCTTTGGAGGAATGTCTGACCAGATGATAGAGCATTTTGTTCAGCAAATGCAATCTGAATTTGAGATGAGTCTTGTAGGTGAGCTAAAGTTCTTTCTTGGTCTTCAAGTGAAACAAATGGAAGATACTATATTTATCTCTCAAAGTAAGTATGCTAAAAATATAGTCAAGAAATTTGGGATGGAAAATGCTGCTCATAAAAGAACTCCTGCTCCCACACATGTAAAATTATCAAAGGATGAGAAAGGTGTGGATGTTGACCAAAGCATGTATAGGAGTATGATAGGAAGTCTTCTATATCTTACAGCAAGTAGGCCAGATATTACATTTGCAGTTGGAGTGTGTGCCAGGTACCAAGCTGAACCAAAAATAAGTCATCTGACTCAGGTAAAGAGAATTCTTAAGTATGTGAATGGTACTAGTGATTATGGTATGTTGTATTCTCATGGGGAAAGCACTGTGTTGTTTGGATATTGTGATGCTGACTGGGCTGGAAGTGCAGATGATAGAAAGAGTACCTCTGGTGGATGCTTCTTCCTAGGCAACAACCTTATATCCTGGTTCAGTAAGAAGCAAAATTGCATTTCTTTGTCTACAGCTGAAGCTGAGTACATAGCAGCTGGTAGTAGTTGTTCTCAATTGTTGTGGATGAGACAGATGCTGAGTGAGTACAATGTCAAGACAGATGCTATGACATTATATTGTGATAATCTGAGTGCAATTAATATCTCCAAGAATCCTATTCAACATAGCAGGACCAAACACATTGACATTAGACATCATTTTATAAGGGATCTTGTTGAAGACAAAATTGTTACTCTTGAACATGTTTCAACTGAAGAGCAATTAGCAGATATTTTTACCAAAGCCCTTGATGCTAATCAATTTGAAAAATTAAGACGGAAGTTGGGGATATGCTTAGTTGAAGAATTGTAGCAATTAATGTGCAAGGGACGTGCAGCTATTATTTTTTCCCTCGTCAACCGCTTATTGCACGTCACTCAAGGAGGTTATTGCTCACTTGCCTTTTTCAAAACTCTTGCACGTTATCATCATTACCTTTGTCCTAACTTCTCTCAACCTCTCATTGCCTCTCTTACCGCGCACATCTTCATTCAAAAATCGTCCACTTCTCATACCTTCACATTCCAAATCATCACCATGGCTGATTCGTCTTCGCATCCAACTACACAAGATCAAGCTGAAGCCGTCATCACTGATGCGCAACCCCTCACCACTATCCCTAGCGCTCCTACAAAGAAGCGTCGAACCAGGGCATCTGCACCACGAAGGAAGACACCTGCCAAATCTAGCAAAGCTGCCTCCTCCACCGCTGTTAACACCAGATCAAAATCAAAAGGTAAATCCTCTACCACTCCTGCTGCTAAAAGAGTAGGTCTTAGTATGGGTGATCTGTACCTTAAGGACAACCCTTTTGTATCGACTGTCGTTGAACCACATGCTGAACCTTCTGTCACTGAATCTGAAAATGTCGCTGTTGAGAGTACTGTAGCCATGCCCGAAACCCTAGGTTCTGATAATCCTAAGGTTGATGAAAAATTAGTTGGGGATTCTTCGAATTCTCCTATGGAGAAAGATGTTACTACTGATTTTGGTACAAAGAATGATGTTGATACGGCCGTGTCTGAGACACCTGCTGATTCCCCTGCCACAACAAAGAATGCTGTGACAGATGCTCCCGCATCTTTGTCACAAGCTCAAGAGGAGCCTGATGTGGTAGTTCCTAATATTTCTGGTTCTGTGAGTGTCCCTGAGAGTGAGTCCTCAGAGTCTGAAGATGAAGGGACTGAGACTCAAGATGGTGTAAATGATACTGAGACTGCTAGTTTAGACTGTGCTGATACTATTGTTGTTGAGGAAGCTGTGCCTGAAGAAAGACCTCAGGAAGAAACTGGTACTATTGGTGTTGCTCGCAGGACAAGGAGCAAAGCTGACAAAATTGCTGCAGTTGTCAGTGAAGGAGAAAAAGATAGGAAGAAGAAAACTGTCAAGGCTGGGAAGAGGCCTGTGTATGGTCCCCCCAAGGCTGGAAGCAAGAAGGTGGCTCAAAGTGGTCACAAGAAGAAGAGCTTAAAAAGAAAAGACCCTCCCTCTAGTGACTCTGAGTTTGAGGTTGCTGAGCCTGAAGCTGCCACATCTGGTGGGGCTTCCAGAAAAACGATGAAGGGTATGAAGATACCTCTGACTATTCCTCCTGCCCCTCTTGATAATGTTTCCTTTCATTTGGAAAATGGTTCCTCTAGGTGGAAGTTTATTTACCACAGAAGACTGGGTCTTGAAAGAAATCTTAAAGAAGATGTGTTCAAGTGTCAAAAGCTGGTTGATTTGTTGGAGTTTGCTGGTCTGATGAAGACTGTGAGGAATCTGGGTCCATGCTATGATAAGCTGGTCAGGGAGTTTTTGGTGAATGTTTCTGATGAGTGTGATGACACAAGAAACCCTGAGTATAGGAAGGTTTTTGTTCGTGGTAAGTGTGTGAATTTTTCTCCTATGGTGATCAATGCATACCTTGAGAGGTCTACTGAGGAGACCCCTGAGCTTGAGGTCACTGAGGACACTATTTGCAAGACAATCACTGATAACAAGATTAGACATTGGCCAAAGCATTTGTCTTTTGCTCAACTGTCTCCTTTGTATGCTGTTTTGAATCGGATCTGTGCTCAAAATTGGACTCCAACCACTCATTCAAATTCTGTTGCATCTGGGTTGGCCAAGTTCATTTATGCTGTGGGGACCAAGTCTTCCTTTGATTATGGAGCCTACATCTATTATCAAGTTTTGGAGCATGCTAAATCTTTTGCTATTAAGTTTCCAATTGCTTTTCCTACCCTCCTGTGTGGAATTATTCTTCAGCAACACCCTGATATTTTGATCAGTAGTGATGAGCCCTGCAAGCGGCCTGGTCCTATGGCTTTGGATTGCAGTCTGCTGTCTGAGACACATGATGCTGATGTAGCTGGTACTTCTGTCCGGACATCTGGTGTGCTCTCCAGAAAGCAAATGATTGCTGATCTTACTGAGACAAGTGTGGCCCTTGGAGCTAGGAAGGTGAAGATTGACAAGATAATTGCAGCTTTGAAGGCTGAAGCAGATGCTGAGGGTGAGCAGGATGAGGAAGAAGGAGGAGATAAGGCTGTTGCTTCTGCTGGTGACTCTGAAGATTCCTCTGCTGATTCTGAGGATATCTGATTTTCTTGTTTTTGTTCTGACCCCTTTTGATGTATTTTTTTTGGTGACTGGGCTATGCCCTGAATTCTTATGCACCTTTGTGTGCTTCTGGTCTGTAATATGCACTCTATGTGGTTTCTCTGCACTCTTTATGGTTCTATGCACTTTCTATGAGTATGCCCTATCTGTTGGTTGTCAGAATTTTTGGCTAAAAAGGGGGAGTAGAGTTTTGATGAATTCGATTTATTATCTATTGCTTGTGTGCATGATTTGAAGCTTATCTTATGTATGGTTACATGTGTTGAGGGGGAGTGCCGTATATGTTGAGGGGGAGTGTAGTATATGTTGAGGGGGAGTTCTGGTACATGCATGTTTTGAGGGGGAGCTGAGCTCTTGAGTTTTTTATTCTTGGTGTGTGGAAATTTATTTTTTCCCTTCTCTATGTGATTCCACTATATGAGAGTTTATTTCTCTCTAGTTGGTCCTGTGAGGCTAGATGTTTGTGTTATCTGGTGCATGCCTCTGATTCTACTTGCAAGCCATCTTTGACTATTTCTCGCTTTGAAGTAATCTCACTCTATGCTACGATTTTTTTCTTTCCTTGTTGTGTGCCTGTGTTGACATGAAGGAATCTTATCTGTGTGTTTCCCAAAGTACTGGCTCTAGAGTGTTTTAGCCAAAATTTGCCAAAGGGGGAGATTGTAGGGTTTTTGTAGATTGGCTACATTTTGCAAAAACATCTACTAGCCAGTTGCTGGGACAGATGTGGTAGCATATGGAACAGCTTTACGTATCTTGTGTTTTCGCGCAAGCTAGCGCTTTATATTTATGCACGCAATCTTCCAAAGATTTGCCTGAAGATTTATTTTCCTCTAGCTTGCTGATCAAGGCGCGTGTATCTGATTGAAGATTTGATTGATGTTTTATTTGCCTTGCTATTTGTTCCACAAGATATCATTCTATATTTGGAAGCTTTTTATTATTTCTAGAAGATTGTTTTCAGCTGGACCGGACAATGTCCATGCTCTATTTTGAAGCCCAGACCCGTGGTATCTCAGTGCTATATATTCATGAAGGCAAACCCTAGTTGGGTAACTAAAAACCGTGTGTGTTAGTAAAGCGTGTGTTTTAAGGTTTTTAGGGTTTTGTTTGTTAATTGTGAGCCTTGCTTGTATCACCCTGATTCAAGCTAAGGACTGAGTTTGTTTTGAGTTGTAATTTGTAAGCTACTCCTAAGCTTTTAAGTACGGAGTGAGTATGTGTCATTAGCGTGTGTTTCTCTTGGTTGAGTTTTGTGTTTTGTGTGTTTTGATAACAATACTGTCTGTGTTGTTGGTAGGAATTGAGACGGGGTCTCATATCTAGGAGTTCCTAGATAGAGTTGCCACTGGTAGGGTCTAGGTGCAAAGTCAAGTAGTGGGTCTGCGTTGGTCTTTTCACTAGAACTATAATAGTGGAATCATTCCTGGATTGGTATCCCCCAGAGTAGGAGAGTTGCTCCGAACTGGGTTAACAAACTCACTGTGTACTTTATTTTTCCGCTGTGTTCCTTTTTAATTTGTGCTTTGTTACGTTGCGCTATTTTAATTATTGTTCTGAGTAGACACGCGCTCGGACAGTTGTGCCATCATTGTGCACAGCATCTTTCAGTCAGGTTGCCAGGAATTTCAAAATGTATTAAATACATGGAATACCAACGATCATGCAAAGAGAGATTAAAATGTGTTCTACTGCTTCTTCATTTTCTTTGTATCGTCATTCTCCTTCTCCACCATTCCTCCACTGTTTCTTCTCCTTTCTTCATCCAGGTTTGCGATTTTTCCCCTATTTTCTTCAGTCTCTGTATTGTTGTTTAAAAGAGTTGTTTGATTCATAAATAGATTGAAAAACCCTAAATCCCAATTTATTTTTTTATTATTACTGATGAATAGATTAGAATATTTGTTCTTTGATGCCAAATATTATACATATTTTGTGCTTGAATTCTATATATATATTTGTGCTTGAATATCTAATATATGTGCAAAGAATGAATTAAATATGCAAGTATTTTTGAGCTCTGTAGGATATATATATATATAGATATATATATATATATATATATATATATATATATATATATATAGGTAGTTAACGAATATTAGGCGATAGACTTATTTTTATTATTATTTTGGATTAATATAATTGTAGTTAAGATTATCTTAATTCGTACTTAAATGACAATGATATTGTTGTTATTATTATTATTATTAATGTATGTTGTTTTTGTCTTCATAAAAAATTGAATGATATAAAAATGCTCTTTTATGTCATTTTACATCTATCAGCTAGTTGAACCGCTAATTTTACCAAACACTTCAATTAGCTTATCAGCCATAAGTCATCAGTCATCAGCTATAAGCTATCAGCTAGCTTATCAGCTATCCGCTATTTTTGCCAAACAGACCCTTAATAATTTTAATAAATTTCTCTATTATCTTTGGTATGTCGCTGCTTATTGTGTTTTTCAGGGTCATATGGGTTTAGTTCTTGCAAATTTGTGATTTTCTGTTTGTTGTGGTATAGTGTTATGTGTTGTTACCCTTTGGCTGGTATTTTGGGGGTTCTAGCTGCTCTCTATCAGGGAAAACCTTTTGGGTGTGTTTGTTTTAGTCAGAGTAGTCAATAGCGGCGCCATAGCAGCCGCGCATAACGTAGCGACGACGAAGCGCTACACTTAGAGACATAGCGTTGCGGTTTGGAATAGCGGTCGCTATAGCGGCGTCACAGTGCATAGCGGTCGGATTGCGGTTCAAATCGGCTATTACATATTAAGGCAAAAATACAAAATTGTACTTGACTTAAAAAAAACGAGGGCATTTTGGACATTTCATCAAACCCTAAGAGAGTGTTTGGATGATGTAATTAAGAAATTTTGAAGAATTTAGAATTCTAGACAATTTAAATGATTCAATTAAATTGACTTCATTTCTAAATATTCTTGTTTGTATAAAGTAATCAAAAAATTCATTGTCGTATTTTTGGGCAATTTTTTTAAATTTTGATTTTTTTGGGCCAAATTTGAAAATCAAAATTAGGGGTCAATTTGTAAATTTCAAAAATTTTGAGGAGTCAAATTATAATTTTGAATAAGTTGAGGGGTTAATTTGTAATTTCCAAAACATATTAGGGGTCAATTTGCAATTTTTTGGAAATTTATTGGGGTCAATTTGAAAATTTTGGAAAATATGAGGACCAAAATACAAAATTTGAAAAATTATAACAATGAAGAAATTTGAAATTCTTAGCTTTTAGGTGTCATTTGAAATTCTCTAATTTTAACTTGAACAAAATACTTCATAAATTTCAATCATTTTGAAAATTCTTCAAATTATTATCCAAACAATAAAATACACCATATTTGAATTCCCTCAAAACATTACATTACCTCAAAACATTCCCCGGTCCAAAGACACGCTTAAATATTTCAGCATCTCTCTTCTTTCTTCATTCTTTTGCGCTGTTTGAAACACAACTCCCAGCTTCTCTCATCCTCTACTAGATCCAAACGTCGTCGTTCACCTTCTTCTTAGCCGTAAAACGCCATCGTTCTTCTCTTTTCTTCGACGTAAAACACCTTTTTGTTTGCTTCTCTCTTCTTCGCCGTAAAACGCCGTCGGGGTCGCAACACCCAGCTTCTTCTTTAGCTCGTGTTTGCTTCTTCTTCCTCAGGTTGGTAACTTATGTTTCTGTTTTGTGAATATTTCCTCAGGTTGGTAACTTCTGTTTCATGTTTGTTCTGTTCTACAACTCTTCCTCTGCTCTGTTCAATACTTCAAGTTCAATTTGTTTTCTTTGTTTCTATTTCTACAAACAATCTCAAACTCTGTTCTGTTATTATCTTTTCTAGTTTTCTTTGTTATTATTGATTCCAAACTCTATTCTACTATCTCTGTTTCTGTTCTGTACAAACATTCCTCTGTTTTGGTTCCTTATTTTTGTTGTTTGTTGTGTACAGCACAGCCACGGCAGCATCAGGTTCTGGAGTACAATCAAAATCAGTTTTGTTGACTCTTGTGTTCAAAGGCATAGAATGACTCATGTATGAAAGTGTTGGATATTTGGTTGTTGGCTTCATTCTTGCTGAAATCAAATATACAAGCAAGATATACGTCTTCAGAAGCTGAACCTCAGAAGCTGAACCTTCAGAAGCTGAACTTCAGAAGCAGAACTTCAGAAGCTGAATTTTCAGAAGTTAAACCTTCAGAAGCTGAACCTTCAGAAGCAGAACTTCAGACGCAGAACTTCAGACGCAGACCTTCAGAAGCACTTCTTCAGAAGTATCTTCAGAAGCATTTTACTGTACTCCTGATTTCGTGCCTTGGAGCTGTTTATTTTCTCACCTGATCTTTTGTAGATTTGATTGAAGAATTCTTTCATGTTACTTGTTCTCCAAGCTGCGTATGTTTCCAGAAGGAAGATATTTTCGTGAGATATATTTTTCAAGATTGGATATTTTTATTTGTGAATATATTTTCAAAGAGATCTTTGGAAAATATATATTTCTAAAGAATATTTGTTTCAATATATTTCTGAGAAGAATATTTGATTCAAATATATGTTGTTGCTGAAGGCTATAAATAGAAGACGCTACTATAAAAGAAATCAACTCAACCAAAGCCATCATTGATAGAATATTCTTAGGTTTTGAGTCTGTTAATTGTGAGCCTTTCTTGTGTCACCTTGATGCAAGTTTAGGACTGTGTTTATTGAGTTGTAATTGTTGATCACTTGAAGCTTTTAAGCAAGAGTGACTTTTGTGTGTTTGGAGTGTGTCTCCTTCTTTCTTTGTTATTTGAGTCTGATATCACCGGGGCAGTGATTGATTGAGTGGGTGTGAGATGGGATCTCAGGTCTAGGAGTTTCTAGGCTGAAGTCGGTACGGGTAGTAGCTAGGTGATAAGTTGTAAACTTGGAGTTTGCTGAAAACTTAGAACTATGACTACACTAGTGGACTTCCTCCTTGCTTGGTAGCCTCCAGATGTAGGTGTGTTTGTCACCGAACTAGGTTAACAAACATCTTGTGCCTTTTACTTTATGTCTGTTATTGTTTTGCGTGTTTTACTCATAAATCATCGTTGAATCTTTGTACTCTGTTTTACACCATTGGTCTTGTGTTGGATCATTACGTTCAACATCAGGACTTTGCTGCGCCAGAATTTCAGAAAGCTTTCATAAGAATTGGGTGTTTTGTATGATTTATGAATGTTTCATGATATTTGAATGTTATATTTAATTTTATATCAGATATATGTTTGTTTATATTTTATAGTATTATTTACGTAATTTGTCCAAAAAGTTATCAAATAGCAGTAGGCGCCGCTATCCGCTATTGACTACCATGGTTTTAGTTGAAGTGATTGATCCAAAAGCTTGTCCTAAGTAATGTAAACAATGTCTTATGCTTTAACTTTCTATTGTATTAAAATAGGAGGTTTATTTGCAAGAACCAAATGCTTAGTTGAAGTGATTGATCCAAATGCTTAACTATTGCTCTGTTATGAATATGAAGATTTGTTCCCAATCACATGTTTGGAGTAATTCAATTTGCAACGAGGTTTATATGCTGAAACTAACTAAATTCATTAAGCACTTTTTGATCTTCTTCATATTTTTTTATCTGTGTTTATGATTTGGTAGGGTTATTTGAACGTGTAGTAGATTAAATTAAGAAAGTGCGCTGTGACATTCCTTACTACTTTTCTCGAATCAGTTGGTTGAAATCTCTACTTTTAAAGGGCAAGTATGGTTTCTGTCTGTAACATCCGGCTGGCTCCCTTACGGGCTGGCCTCCCTATCTTTCAAGGACTGAGATGTACTCACGACCTTCTCCACCCCCCATGTGGAGTTTTTGCCTTCCGTGGGAATCGAACCTTGTACCTGGGGCTTAAGTACAAGTTCAATGCATTCCCACTACCAATTGAGCTTTGAGCTACTAGCTCAATTGGTAGTGGGAAAAAAAGGCGCCTTTTTTGTAACATCCGAGATTTGGCAACTAACGGCCCCGCGATGTACTCATGATCTTCTCCACCCCCATGTGGAGCTTTTGCCTTCCGTGGGAATCGAACTCTGTACTTGGGGCAAGTACAAGTTCAATGCATTCCCACGGAAGGCAAAAACTCCATGTAGCTCAATTGGTAGTGGGAACGCATTGAACCCAAATCCCGGATGTTACACTGTCACTCTTTAACAATCCTATTTTTCTTTTAGTTTGCCTATCTTTTTGTATTATATGCTCCTTTACTGTTGTTATATAAACAGTCTCTCTCTCTCTCTCTCTCTCAAACCAACCATGGCGACTCTAAGATCAATACTGAAAGCAACAAAAACCCTTCATCGTTCATCATCTCTTCTAACCCATCTCCGTCACATGAGCAACCTCCCAGAAAACACAGTATACACAGGTCCAACACCACAAAACAAAAGAGTAACACTTTCACAACTACGACAAAAACATAAAAACTCACAACCAATCACAGTGGTCACTGCTTATGATTACCCTTCTGCTGTTCACCTCGATATGGCCGCCATTGATATCTGTCTTGTTGGTGATTCTGCTTCCATGGTTGTTCATGGTCATGATACTACTTTGCCTATTACGTTAGATGAAATGCTTGTTCATTGTCGTGCTGTTGCTCGTGGTGCTAAAACTCCTCTTCTTGTTGGTGATTTGCCTTTTGGAACATATGAGTGTAGTTCTAATCAGGTAGTATGCTTTGTTTTTTGTTTCTTAAGCTTTGTTTGGATAAACAACTTATTTGCAGTTTATAGCACAAGGGATGATTATGATAAGCACTTATGTATAAGTTTACGTAAGCTAATTCTCTAGGAAAAGATAAAACAACAATGACTAAGTTTTTTTCCCACTAAGTGGAGTCGGCTACATGAATCAAATTACACCATAATGTTCTATCATAAACTATGTTTCTATAGGAAAAGATAAAATGAAGTTAAATTGTTTTTGTATATGATATAAGTTGTTTTCATAAGCTATATTGGAGAACATTTGAAATTAAGGTGAAAGAAGCTTATGAAAGGTGTTGTAAGTTGTTTTCATTAATTGTTCGAAACAGTCTTACGAAACTTATGCTGGTAGATAAACCGAAATAAGCAAATCCAAACAGGCCCAAATGATTGGAGTTTGTTTCTTTTTGGATTGAATTGTTGAGTTTTTGCTTGTTGGGAAAGTTGTAAATGTGAAATTTGGTCGAGTTTCATGAAAACTTATGTGAAAGTTTTCTTTCTTTTTTTTTTTTTTATATGGGGTTTCATAATTTGTTTGTGGTGTTTGATATTGTTGGTCACTTTTATTTGAGATTTGTTGAAACAAAACTTAGGAATTAGGGGCATGTTTTTTTGTTATGTTTTGTTGGGGTTGTTGGAATTAGCTATGAAGCACTTACACATACACACGATAACACCCGTATTAATTTGAAAATAATCAAAGTGATTAAATATATCCACGTATGTCGGTGTTAGATACAGATATAGGACACACCTTCATTCTGAATTGTAGATGCTACATACAGAATTGTAGACGCATCCGTGATATAAGTAATTTGATACAAATTGACTGTTATAACTCGACATGACACTGACGTCTGTTAATAATTTTAAGAATTAGAAGTGATTGAATGTAGCCACATGTGCGGGTGTTAGACACCGAAGACGGTTTCAATCGGAAGTGTGGGGGCTACATAGGTATTAGATTCTCTGTTGTTATGCAACCGTGATATCAGTCCTTTTATGAAAATTGGACATCTTATATTGTGAATTGCATTTTTAAAGTTGATTTGGTAAAGTTGGAAGACTAGTTGTCTAATCTTCATCCAACGACTAAGATTTCTAGACTATGTGGCTTCATGCTTCCCCTAACTATAGAGAATCCGGGTCTGGGGTTGTTAAGTTTGGTAATTTTTAATCAGAGTGAAATTTGTTTTCTGAGTGAAATTTGTTTCTTTTGGATTTGAAATGTGACCTGTTTGGTTGTTGGTTAGAGTTGAAATGTGGAATGAAAATGGTTGGAATTAAGGACTTTGGTGTTTATTTATTTAATTGTTTTAACTTTCTTAGAATGTGCAATGGTTTTAAGTGTTGCTGTTTCTATCATAAACAGGCCGTGGACGCGGCAGTTCGAATTTTGAAAGAAGGACAAATGGATGCCATAAAGTTGGAAGGAGGTTCACCTTCAAGAATTGTTGCAGCAAAAGCTATTGTTGAAGCTGGAATAGCTGTGATTGGGCATGTTGGTCTTACTCCACAAGCCATTAGTGTTTTAGGAGGATTTAGGCCTCAGGGAAGGAATGTTGCTAGCGCTGTCAAGGTATGTATCTCTATTCCCTCATGCATGACGCTACTATTTTGCATTTGAACGTTTCTTTTTTGTCATCCTAAAAGGAATTAGTCCGTGTAGGTTGTCGAGACGGCATTGGCTTTGCAAGAAGCAGGGTGTTTTGCGGTTGTTCTTGAATGTGTTCCTGCACCGGTGGCTGCCGCGGCAACAGCAGCACTTCAAATTCCAACTATTGGAATTGGTGCTGGTCCCTATTGCAGTGGACAGGTCAGTTGGCCTAATTTCCAATATAGCTGATATTCGTGCATGTTTGGATTGACGGTGAATTAGTCATAATCATAATGTGCTGCCATGATTTTAGCAGAGGCTACACTTTGTAACATCAACCAAATCATGGTGCCACTGTGATTTTGCGAAACTCACCGTTATTCCAAATACATTGAGTAGCCTACATTAGTTGCAGGTATTTTGTCTAGCTAAAAAAACTTGACCTTTGCTTTATTTGTAGGCATTTATTCTTTATCAAGTTGCTTTCTTCAGCTTATGCTTCTTGATAATTCTCTCTAAAATAATATTTTCACTTTAATATAATATATGAAGCTTTTATTTTTTACTGAATACAATATATGGAGATGTTATTTTTGAGTTGAAAAATACGTTAACATTGGTCTCAAGTTTCTTATGGATGGAGTTTTAATTTGATTATCCCTCATTGGGTTTGAAAAAGAAAAGCATCATTTGTGTGTTTGTAATTTTACATTAAGGAAGAGAACAATTAATCCTTTTCTTGGTTCAGAGAAAGCCAATAATTTCTAATTTAGTGTTATTAATCATGCAGGTACTTGTTTATCATGATCTTCTTGGTATGTTACAACACCCTCACCATGCAAAGGTATTTACCTCAAATGTTAACCTAGTTTCGCTTTCAATTTTATAATATTAACCTAAGATAATGATTCGACGCTGAAGTTGAGACGACTATTTTTTACAGGTTACTCCAAAATTTTGTAAACAGTACGCTCGTGTCGGAGACGTCATCAATAAAGCCTTACTGGATTATAAGGAAGATGTGATGAGTGGTTCATTTCCTGATGCTCAACATAGTCCATACAAAATCAGTGAAACTGATGCTAATGGTTTCTTAAATGAGCTGCAAAAGTTGGGTTTTGACAAGGCTGCGTCTGCGGCATCTGAAGCAGTTCAGAAGATGGTTACAAAATCCACAAAGTAACAATTTAGTAAAGCTAAGAATCCTCAGTTTTTCATTGTCTTCAATGCCAGAATAAACCGAAGGACATAAGTGAAGAGAATTTGGGCAGAACAGATAGATAGATTTAAGTTATTTTCTTAAGGCAGATTGCTTCATTGCTCAAATTCATGAAATTTTATTGATATGTTACAGAAACAAATTTTGTCATCCCACATCATATATGGAACCTATAGAAAAGCTAAGGCGATATCACGAAAGAAAATTCTTGAAGCATTGTATCAGAGAAATATGTTGAAAACTGATTTTGATCTGTTCCTTTTTATTTATTTATGCACTTATTGATCTAATCCATCCTTTGAGTTTGCCAAAAATAACATGTTTCCATTATAAATTAGTTTTCTTTGCATACTTATGTGTGTTATTGCAGACAACTTAACATCATGTTTATTTTCTGGTTTGTTTTGATTTAGCTTGTATTATGGGGCAAAGTCTTGTGTCTTTTTGTATTATAGAGCACTTGCTGAGTGATCGTTTCTCACTTTTCAGGAGCCCAAGAGTGCATTGTCTTTTGCATTGTCCATTTTCTTTCCAAGGCTTCTTTTCACAGTAACATAAATTATTTATTTTGTCAATAGACATTTTATTTGACATGATAATTTTATTAGGAAGGTAAAAGTGATGTATAAAAACTGTAAATGTAGTCAAGGAAAATTTTATTTTAAATCTGCATAAACTTTTTTATCATCCTTTCAAGATCAAGGATTTATGCTCTTTAATTGAGGCTGAGTATGGAGCTCTGACCAATCTCACTTGTGAGATTTAATGGCTCCAAATCATTTATCTTGAGCATAATCCAACCTTCAATAAGTTAATAGACCACCATATCATCTGCAAAATTATTCAGAATGATCTTATACACCTAACTAATGTCTGTAAGTATCATCATCTGCTCAACTGGTTGATGTGCTAAATAATCCTCTTCAGTTCATCTCCTTATCTCCAAGGTTGGTTTATGTGATATACATAACCCAACTTGTGTGTCTATATATCATCATATAATCATTAATCAAATTTAAGTTATTAGTTAAAATGATTTTGTGTGCTGTTAGTTACAAATAGTATGTGTCATTTATGTAATTGTATTGCAGTAGCTACTTAATTTGTAATCTTCTGTATATAAGCATGCTATGATGCATGTTTCACCCTCTGAATGAGAAGGAAGAAATTATTCATAAATTCCTTTATTTACAAGCATTTTTTGTAAAGACATGTTTGAATTGATGACATAGGATAAAATGGAGTGAAATAGAATGTATAGGATAACATTACATTGTTTGGATTTTAAAAATATATAATGATCCCTTTTAAAAAAAATTAAAAATATAGAATGATAATTGGTGAGGTTTATTTCATGTATTTCATCCCATCATATCCAAATATACCCTAAAGCTTTAAATGATGTTTTCTCCATCCTAAATTATAGGTCATTTTTACAATATCAATGATGTTAATGATAATGATAAAACGTTGTATATAACTCCTTTTATGCTAAAGGAACACATACATCCGGTACACAAACTCGACCACGAAATCTCAGAACTCCACTCTCATCCAATCCAAAGTCTACCTCTTTGCCTTGGTTAACCAACACCAAACGATCCACAAGCTGCAAATCCACTCTCTACCCCTCCTTGATCTCTTCAAGAATATTACTCGTCAGCTTCAGCATTCCTAACTTCACACCATTCGGAGTAAGCTCACTCACCAAACTCAGATCTCGAAACTGTTCAATCAACTCCAACTCTTTCACCATAAGCGCCGACATGTGTAACGACTTCCTACTTAAAGCATCCGCTACCACATTCGTCTAATCGGGATGGTAACTTAGCTCAAAATCATAATCCTTCAAGAATTTCATCCAACGTCTCTGCCTCATATTCAACTCCTTCTGACTGAACATATACTTCAAACTCTTATGATCACTAAACACCTCAAACTTCGAACCAAAGAGATAATGCCTCCAAATCTTGAGTGCAAACACCACTGCCGCTAACTCTAAATCATGGGTCGGATAATTCCTCTCATGAAATTTCAATTGCCTCGATGCATATGCCACCACTTGACCATTCTGCATAAGCACACCACCTAAACCCATCTTCGAAGCATCACAATACACAACAAAAGGATCCTTCACACTCGGCAAGACCAAAACAGGCGCAGTCGTCAACCTCTTCTTCAACTCTTGGAAACTATCTTCACACTTCGAATCCCACACAAAAGCTTGACCCTTACGAGTCAACTGTGTCAACGGCAAAGCCAACTTCGAAAATCCTTGAATAAACCTTCGATAATAACCGACCAAACCCAAGAAGCTTCTAATATAAAAAACAGACTTCGGAGTCTCCCACTGCAACACCGCATCAACCTTCGACGGATCAACTGCTATTCCACCTCTAGAAATAACATGACCAAGAAAACTCACTTCCCACAGCCAGAACTCACACTTCGACAACTTGGCATACAACTTCTTCTCTCTCAAAGTATGCAACACGATCCTCAAATGCTTCGCATGCTCCTCTTCAGACTTCAAATATACCAAGATATCGTCTATAAACACCACCACAAACTGATCCAAATAAGGATGGAAAATTATGTTCATTTATTCCATGAATACACCGGGTGCATTAGTCACACCAAAGGGCATCACAGAATACTCATAGTGTCCATACCTCGTTTGAAACGCAGTCTTAGGCACATCCTCCGACTTCACTCTTATCTGGTGATATCCGGATCTCAAATCAATCTTACTAAACACTTTAGCACCAACCAACTGATCCATCAAATCATCTATCCTTGGAAGAGGATACTTGTTCTTAATCGTCACCTTGTTCAACTGCCGATAATCCACACACAGTCTCATACTACCATCCTTCTTCTTGACCAACAACACTGGCGCTCCCCACGGCGAAACACTAGGCCAGATGAACTTCTTCTCTAACAACTCCTCAAACTGTTTCTTCAGCTCACCCAACTTAGAAGCAGACATCTGATACAGCGGCGCCGATATAGGACTAGTTCCAGGTACAACATCGACCACAAACTCTACTTCCCTCTCCGACGGTAAGTCAGTAATATCATCTGGAAAAACATCTGCAAACTCATTCACTACCGGCAAATCACCAACTTGAACTTCACTTCCAACCTTCAATGAAGCAAACATAACAAACACTTGAGACTCTCCGCCCAACGACACTTCTACTTGCCTTGCAGACAAAAACTCTTCTACCTCCCGCTCCTCCGGCTTAGGAAAAGTCACACTCTTGGTTAAACAGTTGATGTTAACACCAAAAGTTAGCAACCAATCCATTCCAAAAATCACATTCATATGCTCCAAAGGCAAACAAACTAAATTCAGCTTAAAATCCACATCGCCAAAATTCACAGGACAAGACCACTCTCAGACTTAACGCACTAGAACCACCTAACTAGAAAGAACAAGTATCGACAGTATTCAACATACATGTCACATACAACAGGATAATCACCAAGTGTTAGCCCGGACTAGACCAACCAGCTCTGATACCAAATTATAAGGACCCGATCCCCGAGACTACAAATCAACGATAAATAAACATCTAACATGCAATCAGAACCTTACATTTCTTCAAAAAACTCATATTAAACATATAATATGAAAATCTCGTCAATAAAAATAAACAGATCACAACGGTATATCTCAACATACATATAATCATCTCGGGTCATCTCAAAACATCTCAAAATAAATACATAAGTATCTGGATCATAAAGATCACCCAAAATGAATCCAACAGAGTACGAAAATAAAATCCCTAAAAGACATCCTAATCAGAGCTTCTAACTCTATACATCTTCAAGGAAAACAGAAAAACATGAGCTAGACGTCAAGCCACAATCCATCATGACTCACCGATAACAAAGTACTCAATCCTGCAAATCTACATCCACAAGGGATGAGGCGACAACAAAGACATTGGAGGGTAAGATATACATTCATTAATAAGGATTAATAAACAAGTGTAGTTCAGACAACATTCATATCATCACAATATTCAACCATAACAAATTGGGTTATCAGAAATTCAAGAGCATGTAACTCATAATCATCATATTCTCATTCAAGTCTAACTACTTCATCTTATCAACTCATCAATTACAATCATTCAATTCATACCCTCATCGATAAACAAATATCAAGTCAATTATGACAATTCATCACATCACATCTTCAGTGCACATTTAGCAATTAGATGCACAAATTCTCATCAACACATTAATACATAAGACTCATACTTATGCAATGTTCCTAGAGGACTCTAAATGCATGCGGTACCAAACATCGTCGCTTTTTGGATATCGGAACTTACCGAGTGATCCCATCGTCGCTATTATTGTCGCTGGACTTGACTCATGAATGAATGCATGATCATATATTCGACTCACATCAAGTACACATAAGACTCGACAACAACATCATCATCATTATCATATATTCTCATATGATTAAACATCGTCGCTTATTAACATCATCGCTTATCATATAAACTTTCATATGATCAAACATCGTCGCTTAAATACATAACATGTATCATCATCATCTACTCAAACATCGTCACTTAATACATAACATGTATCATCATCATTTAATCAAACATCGTCACTTAATAGCATCATCAATAGCATCATCAACATCATCGTTCATATATTCACATCACAAATTTTATTCAAACAAAGCCACACTAACCCATCACTAATTTACTCATCACATTCTCATCATTAATCACTCATAGCACATCATTATGAATCGCAACTCCATCAATACATACTCATTTATTAGCTCTAAAATCTCCATTAGACTCATTATTAATTATAAGGATGTTTCATGGTTCATTGGAAAAGTTACGCTGAAGTTTCATAAAAAAAATGTACATGACCTATGTGTAGTATTTTAATCATAACTCAATTTCTAGAAATCTAACTGAAGTCATACCAACGGCAAATGAAAGCTAACATCCATATCTACAACTTTCATGTTTAAACCAAAACCCAGCTCAGAACGAAAAATAGTGGAAAAACCAATTGAAAGCGGAATTTGGGTTTGTGTCCTGACCAAAATTGTGACACGATTTCTTCACATCGCGACACGATTTTCACAGAGCCATAATACCAAATTCTGGACTTAAAATCGTGACACGATTGTCCAAATCGTGACAGGATTGGGCTGACAGTCAGCCACCAAAAATCAGTTTCTAAAACACGCTTCTCACCAAAATTCACTTTGAAATCACTTAATTCAATCCCAACACACCCAAATCATTACCCATGATCAAAACACTTATAATTAACACTTTCACCACTTCATAACACCAATTACACACTCAAAATCATGATTTCTATCCACTTTTCCAAAACTTCAACATCAACACATAATCACAACTTAACCATGAATTTATCACTTCAAATCTCATACAAACATGACATTCTCATACCCAATATCATAACATGAATATAGAACACATCTTAACATCATTTCATCAACAACTTAGTTTTTTCAACAACAGCTTAATCATTTTCACCAAAATACCAACAACAACTTATTTTACAACAAACCGCACAATAAACATAGTCTTTTGATTACAATCATATCCTTAACATTAACACAAACTAACAGCAGCAAATTAAGCAGATTTGGTCAAATAAGCACTTTTAGCAAAATCACTTAATTCACAACTTATTCCACATAACTTCATGATTTTTCAAACAAATTACATACTCATACTCATAATCAATTACATAATCAACAAACAACACTTAATCATCATATTAATCATCACAAACATCAAAATTCATCAAAGTATCAAATTAACATAATGAAAAATGAAGTTTAAGATGAAGAAAGAATGAAATTATCAAGTTTTGGCATGGTTAATTTAATCAATAAAAAGGAGCACGAATTTACCAAAAATTCAGCAACATAATTCATATAATTAATCATAATCTACAACATCCAAACATACCCCAAGCTTATTAAAATCAATTAATGAAGATATTCTTCCCCCTTACCTTGATTCTTCATTCTCTTTTTAACCCACTTGAAATCAACAATCTACCCCTTTAGTTCTTCTAGATTCCTCTTCTCCAAGTTTCTCTTTTGTTTTCTCTCTCTCTACCTCTCTTGTTTTGTGACAAATGAGAAAACCTAATGAAATAACACTACACTATTCTCTTAAATATTAATGGGTTAGGTTAACTCACCTTAATGAGCTTAGTCAATTCTCATGACACTAAAAATAACACTACACTTTTACTATGCTCACACCCACTCTAAATTACTTTTACACCACAACTTCAAATATTTAAATTTCTAACTTGCCGAATATTACAAGTTCGCCACTACCATTGAAATGACTAAAATACCCTCAAATCTCAAAATTCAATAAATTACCAAAATAAACATTTAAGCACCCATAAAATAATTAACTAAATAAATCATTAAAATCGGGCTGTTACAGTAACCGTCGAGCCTCACGTGTGCCACAGAACGGCTCAGGCGACCTCCACACTATATAAAGGGGACTCTCAGCAGTCTCCAAGGTTAGAATCTCTTAACTCTCTCTACCCCATTCTTACTCAATACTGACTTGAGCGTCGGAGTATCTACATGTACACACACCCTCGTCGTTCCAGTCAACAACTAAATCATACAACCACCATTAAACACCGCACCCATAGTCCGTTTCTGATCAGGTACGATCAATACTAATACTCTATTTTCTTAAAAACTTTTTTAATTGTTTGTTCTTTCTCATACCACTAATAAAGACTAATTTTATAAAATAACTGATGATTTTTATTTTTCATGTAAAATTAAGTAGTAATATAATTTAATTAACGATTTTGTCCATAATACTGCAAAATCGCAATATTTGTCGGACAATTTGGCAAATTGACCCATTCCACTAGAGATTGTCATATGCCTTTTTTAAGAAGAAACCAAACCAGGCAAGCAAATGGCACAAAGTGACAACTTATTGGTCTGCTCAACATGTTGATTTCACGCTAATGTGGGGCTATTCTAGGTGAAAACACGTGACTCTTGAAAATGTTTTGTCCATTTGTTAATAAAGGTGGTCATATCTTTGCTTTATTGTTCAAGTTATTTTCAATTTTTGAGTTTTATTTAAGGGAAAAAAATGCAAATCATATTGCAAAAACATCATACTGAGATATAACATCACAACTATGTTGACACCCAACAATCTCTTCTATCATTTGCTGCATTCTGACAAATGTTATTAAATAATAAAGACAGATTTGAAAAACTAAGTCAAAACTCAAGGTTACAATTCAAAGGACCAATCCTTGTCCTTATTTTCTAATCTTTGTTAACAATGCAACATACCCTCCTAAACCCTAAACCTAATCCTTTGGGCGCCAAACTAATTCAACACTTTACAAAACAAATTTGAAATTTGAATTTCCCCCAAAACTCTAATACCAAGCTGCCATAATATAAGTCTTTCCATCTTCCAACTATCTAATAAATTGTGTGTATTTTCCCATGCAATGTGACTTTATGGAGGGCCAGGTTCCTACCTATGTGTATATATAGACGCAAGCACCATCATCTGTAGAGCATGAAGTCGTCTCCCACCTCTCTCCAGCATTGTGATATGGCCAATACCAATGTTCAAGCATTGTTCTCTTACCATTGTTTGACTGGTACAAACCGTACCTCACTTTAATTGTTTTTTTTTGCCATTTGCTTTGTTGTCATTAAACTGATGTTATATTATGTTTTTGCTTTAGCGCCATTGGATCCGAATCTCGTATCTCAGATAGATAAGATTGTCAACGAGCTGGGTGTTAAATACCGAACATATGTTGTGGAGTTTGATGTTGAATACATTAGTTTTAGGTTGCTATTCGATTACAACAATTTTATTGTCTATAACATCGTTTTTTTTTACGTTAAGTTGGCCATTTGTTTGTATGGCAGGGTGTTGTTATGCTTCCCTAGATGTTTGGTCATGATTTTGGTGATCAGATTGATCGTTATGTTATGTTAGTGGATCCTAACTACAATAATTTGAGGCTTTGGTCGAGAGGCACAACGGTGGAATCTACTTGACAAAGGGATGGCATGCTTTGCGTGATTTTTACAACACATGTCTTGGTGCATGGATGACTATGGTTTTTGTACGTCGCAATGTTGGTATCAATCTGAAGGATAGGTTTGGTAAGTTATATATTACCCTAAGTTTAGCCCCCCGATGAAGTTGGTGATTGAAAAACACGTGCTTCCTTTCCACCAATTTGATGTTGTTCCAACACCTTACGTCCATGATGAGTTTAACTTTGAATTTTCATATGAGAAGAGGTTGACACATGATGAGATTGAGTCTGGATGTTTGGTAAGTGTATTTCTTTTGCGGTTGTCTTTTATTGCGTTTTTTGGACACGTAACCTACTTCACAACAAGTAACACTGACCTTCAATACTCTTAACAGCCTGAGAAATTGAAATTTAACTGTGCTTTTCGATTTCTAGTGGGTTTCATTTTTTCCATTTTTTTCCTGTAGCATGTCAGTATGCGGCCCCAAGCTTTGAAATTTTGGCTGATTTTGTTTGCAGGGAAATCTGCATTATTTCATTCACTTGCTTGGTCCCGAGATAAAAAGCTCTGCCATGGCAGTGATTCTTTGAAGTACAAATATTTTTAAAGGCCTTTATGTTGTCGTGTACCTGTAGAAGCTCTGATTCCAAGCTCCATCCAACTACTATATAAGCATGGTTGCATCGTCTGGGCTCTTCACCATTTCTTTGCTGGTTTTGTTATAATAATTGATTTGTTTGTTGTTATAGAAATGGACAAGTCGATTCACATGCTGTTTGATGTTGTACCAGACAAAGATTCGTGGAGGATTAAGGTTCGTATTGTAAGAATTTGGCGAGTTCCGACTTTCTTGAAACCTGATCAGACCAATTCACTTGAGATGGTTTTTATTGATGAAAATGTTGGTTGTTTTTGCCTAAATTTGATTTGTTACCCAGATTTTCTTGAATCTACTTTTGTGTGATTTGTTTGATTTTTTGACCAGGGGACTAAGATTCATGCTACACTAAGGAAGTAGCTTTTGTATCTCTTTTAGGATAAACTAATCGAGGGTAGTATCTAGGATGTCTTATTTTTCTGTTGCTCCTTCCTCTGGGATGTATCGCACGACTATGCATCCATACAAATTGGTTTTCCATATGAAAACTAAGGTTCAGGGGTGTGAAAGTCCACTCATTCCTTTCTATGAGTTGTCTTTGAGTAACATAGCTGATGTTTGTAGTCATACTGTTGATTACGACCATTTAGTTGGTGAGAATTATATTTGTAAATTGGTTTGATTTTCTTTGTTCATGTGGAATAATTGGCGTTTATCTTAATATATTATGTGTTGATCAGATGTTATAGGGTTGATGACTGACATGTCCAAAGAGAAGGAGTATGTTAGGGATGGTAAAATCACTAAGATGGTTGTTCTTGAATTGACAGATCACATATATGTGTCTTCGTTGTGATATTTGTTTTTTTAAGGGTTTCATATGTTTGTTCGAGGTGACTAATGTGTGAATATTTTTTTGTTGTAAATTATATTGGGAAAGTTGAATGTGCTTTGTTTGGGGAATACGTTGATATGTTGAGGCAGTTGATGGGCAGGGCAGTTGATGGAATCCCTGTGATCATTGTTCAATTTGCAAAGATTAAGATCTTTAGAGGTTTGTGTATGTAGCATCTTGGTTTATTCGAAACAAAGCTATAATTTAGTGAATCAAGTTTGTATCTATCTTGACATTATACTGTTTGGGTGCAATTCAAATTTTGTATATAACTTGCTATATTGCTAGATAATTCTAATGGGTTATTTAATTGTTATGGCATTGTGGCTATACCCTGTAATTAATTTGTAGAATTTTATTATATTGTTGCATATAACGTTATGAACACCACTAGGATCTTGGTCAATCAAGATATTCCTGAGACTGTTGATTTTAAAAATGGGTTTGTCTTATAACATGTTCCTGAGTTTCTTTTAACTTATTTCCATGAGCTATTTAGGTTAGCTTATCAAGAATCTTAAAGCTGTTACCAAAACAACTTGGCTTTGTCTTACCTTTTTTTTTTTTTTTTATAGATATAGCTTTTACATAAGAACCTATATGATTGTATTTTTGTTATAAACTTTTATTTAAGTAGTTTATAGGCCATGACTCAACCACTAATAGTTGAATGTTAGTATAATTATATAATATTTGTTCAGATCAAAATTAATGGTATACCATAGTCACTTTATGTTGTTGTCTTCCGATGGTATCTGTAATTTGTGCTGAAATATTATAAATAGGTCCAATGCCACACAAACTATAATATTAATTTTGATACTTTCCCATTCTGTAGTTCTTACAAGAATACTGCACACACAATTAAATGAGTTTGATTTATTGTTAAGTATAGTCTTCTCGGAATAATAAGAAAGATGTATTCGTGATAAAGTGAGTATCGATTATATACGTTCCCGCATAAATGGCATTAGCAATCAGTGCAAAGATGAGCATGAAAGGATTTATAAGCACTTATAAGCGTTTTTATTCAATTTCTTGGGCTGTTTAGCACTTATAACTTACTTTTATTTCTCTTTATTTCAGTATTGTTGTCCATGGTATTGAACCATTTGCCTCTATTCCTGTTCTTGGACCTCGATCAAAGCCCTCTTTTGAAGAAGATTTTATGCGTATGTATCCCAAAAAAACCATTTCGCAGTTGGACGAGATCGTCGAGGATGAGACTTTTGTTGTGAATGCTGTTGTGAGTGGATTTGTTCAGGGCGAGGAGTGGTGGTACCCTGCCTGCAAATGTCACTGAAGTGTGACGCCTAATTCTGGTACTTATTATTGTAAGGGTTGTGTTCAGTGGCGGATTTTGACTAAAAATGTTGGGGGTGCCAAATATATATATATATATATATATATATATATATATATATATATATATAGAATAGACACAAATTGCTATGTGGTGCAATGGTAATACTACCTGAAGAGCAATAGTTTGAGTCCTGCTAGGACATTTTTTGTCAATAAAAATAAAAATGTATGCAAAAAAAAAAGAGAGACAGATTGAATCGAACCCACGACCTCTTGATGCAAAACAACTTTACTTTCCACTGCAACACTTGCGAAACACCTTATAATTTATGCCTAATATAGTATTAATACTAAATCTGGGGGGAGCCATGGCTACCATGGGCTGTTGAGAAGATTCGCCACTGGTTGTGTTAAGCATGTTTTTAACATGGTTCTAAGGCGTGTTCTTAACCACTTTAAGCTGCTATGTATTTGTTGTACTTGAATGTTTGTTGATGAGAAATTGTTGTTTGTGGTTCTTTGTATCGTTTGTTCGTTAGATATAAGGTGAAAATGGACGTTAGTGATGGTACCGATGATGTGGTTTTTGTGCTGTTTGATAACGATGTACAAAATTTACTTGGGAAACAATGTTCTGCCTTGGTCTCTGCTGCAAAGGTATTGGATTATTAGTTGTGTATAATAATTAGTTTGATCAATATTTATTGTTCTATAGTTGTCAGTAATTAAACTTATTTTGTGGTAGGCTGAAAATGTTGGGTTCTATCCTCCTGATATGAATATATTGAAGGGTAGGAGAATCCTTTTCAAGGTTGTGAAATCATCCATGTCCAGTGTTCTGTTTGATGGTTCTTATTGTGTCAAACGTGTATGTGGTGATGCCTCTATAATTGAACGTTTCTGTGAAGATGGTCTTGTTACACCCCAACAAAGGTAGTTTTGTGGTGTGGTTTGTTTTTTGTTCGATTTATATATGATTTTGTGTATGGATTTTGTTGTAATGTTGTTGTTGGCATCTGCGAATTAACTGTTGAAATTCTGTGCAGTCTGTGTTTATTGCTAGCAAGGATGAGGTGGTTGAATTGGGGGATGATTCTGAGGATTTGGATACTTCTGGTGGTAATGTTGTTCCTGTGGATGTTGAGTGTGATGAGGACTCTCAGGTTGAAGAGTTTTTGTCTGATATTATAGTCACTCCCAATTTCGGTGATGATGATACATGTTCTCTGAAACGTGTCGATGGATCCAGCAAACATAGACTGGGCGTGGCCTCTGAAGCTATTGATGCTGCGCCGGTTTGTAGGAGGATTAGGAAGCTCAAGGTTGAGAAAGAGTGATTCATATGAGGATATATCTCACCTGGGTTGTATTATGTATTTGTGCTTTCGAATAAAATGGTCTGACCTACTAATGGTTTTAATCCAAGACCTGTATTGTATAATTAATTGTGGTGTGTAGTGCCTTCTTAAACATACCAAGTTATGTAAAATTATGGTTGGAGTGGTTAATAAATAGTTGATGTAACATGAACATCTTCCAAGAATTGATGTGTATCATTGCTGTTTGTAAGCTTTTATTATACAAGGTGTGTAATGTTTAATTATCGTTGTAATGCTACTGAGATGTTGATCTATTGTGAACATTATCCAAGATTTTTTTTTTTGCTCAGCCATGTTTATGTAAAATGAATCAATAGGATGTTATCAATGCCCAACCCTGTTAGTAGACATTCTGTCCATTTAGGTTTCAATCACATGGGTCATTTACTCGGTGTAAATTTAATGTGTTCTCGGTCCACTATCGATCAATTGAAACCTGGATAATTTCAATTGAATTGTCAGATGTTTTCAGTCGGTAGTTAGAGATTAGTTGCAGGTGAAGGCATGATAAGGGTAGGTCTATCAATTGTATTGATGCATGTCCGCGGTATATGTGCTGGTCGAGTATTGTATGTGTCTGTAAGGTTTGTCCCTGTTGCTGGTGTTTTATTGTTACGTGACGCTTTTGTGTTCATTTCTCTCTTGCATTTGGTGTGTACTATAGGTTTTGTTGTCTTAGTGTGGTTGGATTGTGTATTTCAGGCTTTCTTTGTATTCCTTCTTCAGTGCACACCATTGTGTTTGTTGTACATTGTAATTTTTTGTTGTTTTTTATTACTTGCGTTTCATGGATAACATTGTATCAATTGATATGTGTTAGAAGCACCCTGCGAGATTATTTTTTGTTGGTTGGTTGTGTTTTTCCTCTTATTCCTGGCTTAATTAAAGGGTTAAAATTGTGAGGTAAGTAAATTTTCACAGCTCGGAATACCAATTTACTCTAAGGAAACAGAAGCTAAAGCTGAGGCAAGTGATGTAGACCCTGGACGCTGATTATCAATAGGAGCAGCAGAAACTCCAGAACCATCAAATGTCATGGGCAACATTGGACCTGCTAGACCTTGAGGAACTCCAGACGGATCCATGCCATTTCGATTGTTGGCCATGTATCTATACCCTTGGTTGGAGTTACGATGCAACATCTGCTTTCCCTAATTCGTTGATGTTGTCCACTGTCCATCTAGCTGTTGTCGTTGTGCTGCTGGTGGCTAGCATTGGATGACTCGTTTTTTCAAAGACTTGGTAAGTGAATTATTGATTATTGGTGGGGAGGATAAGAGATGGAGGAAAAGACACAGATCTAGCTTATTCGAGAGAGATTTTTGTAGAGAATAAGAAGAAAATGCTATAGTTTGGCTTTCTCTTTATTTACTCATCCTTTGTTGTTGGAGTTTTATGCATTTGTTCTGTGTTTGTATTGATTGGTGATGGTTATCTCTGTCTGTTTTGTGGTATTCACCATATGATATGATGTTGGATAATTTCATTTTTTGCTATAACGAAGAAGAGAGGTTTTGAGCCTGATGTTGTTACTTGCAGGGTTATTCGATGCAAATTATAGGAGATGGTGAATGGCTTTTTTGGGGTGAGTATATTCTACACTTTCATTAGTAATTGGGTTTATTTTAGTTATTTTTTATTGTTTTTATTTTAGAGGTTTCTTTTGATTTTACTAAGTGTGTGTTACTTCTACACATGAAATCGGGTATATTTTTGGTTATAGGATTGGATAACTTTGTTTATCAAGAAGCTTATATTAGCGTATCCTTGCTACGTTCAGCATTCATTCTCCGTCAAGATTCATCACAACTATGTTTTAATGTAGCTTCGTTGATAAATGGGTTTTCACAAGAAATATCATGTTGTTTGTTGGTTTAGCTTATCTTTATTACATTCACAAAATCAATTTTCTTTAGAGTGATATCTTACTATAGTAAAATGCTGGAGAACGGAAAAGTGGTTACGCATGACATATCAAATCTTATTGCAGCAACTCTCCATTATACATGAAATTTTAGTACTTATATACCCAGGCTATGAAGCCCCGATACCTGACACGATATGGATGCGATGCTATACCGATACGGCGATATGAGAAATTTTTCAAATCTCCCGATACGATACGGCCTCGATACGTTATTAAAAAATTAAATTTAAAATTAGTAGTATAAATGCACAATGTATAAACATAACTAAAATGATAATAAACAAACATACACATTAATGAAAATGATCAAAACAAGTGACGGTTACATATTTTTTCTGCACAAACTAAAATATAGCTAAACATCATTAGTACCATCCAAAGAGAACACCATTAATACTATCGAAAAATAACACCATTGTCTAATGTTGACTACTTAATAGTTAACACTAATTGTGATTGAAAACAAGCTTAAAAACAAACAATTTTTTCCGGTTAGAGAGGAGAATAGAAGAAGATATTAAAGGGAGAAGAACATAAGAAACATAGCATTAGAGAGAAGAGAAACAAAGTAGAACTTACCGGAGGTGTTGATGGAGGCAACCAGTGATGTTGATGTTGAGATTGAGTTAATCGGTGGTAATGGTTAGAAGAGGGAATAATTATCGCTCAGTGGTGACGAGGAGCCATATTTTTTTTGGGGTTAGGAGAGGCAATATTTTTTTGTTAGCGTTGTCGATCTTTATGTATTTTTATTTCTTACTCTTTTTTTAAGGGAAGTATGTAAGACAGAAATATCAGTGTCGGAGTATAAGTTAGCCGTATCGGAGTATAAGTTAGTTGTATCCGACACATATCGGTCATTTTTTTTCTTCAAAAAAATAAATATTAATTGGTCGATACTTCTCTGATACGCGTATCGGGACGTATCGAGACGTATCGGTATCGGATACATATCAGACACGATTCTTCACCATTTTTGGAGTATAGGGGCTTTACAGTGCCCAGGTTTATATATTTGGAATTGTATTCTTCTTCAAAATCATGTGTGCTCTACGTAGAGATTACTACTTAAATAGCTTTGATTCATTAAAGTTCGGGGGTTAGAGAAATTGAGATATTTTTTTACCTTCTACTTTGTTCAAAGATTGTGAGAGAAATTGTAGCATGTCTATCTTTGTCCCTTATCCATGTTTATTTTAGCATGTCTATCTTTGTACCTTATAACTTACGTTGTCCTTAATTTTATTTATTTTGCACCAATTGTTTTTTATTTATTTTTAGCCCTTCTGTTTATTGATCTCAGGGAGAAGGACTGGTCCAAGACCTTTTTTTTTTTTTTTTGGCTTGAAGGGTTATGGGTCAGTTGTTGGAAGATAGTTGTAGGCCATATTCTCCGTGTATCTTTTTCCACCCATAGCTTTTGTGCAAAATATCTATGGTTCTTAACTGATTGTATGTGTTAGCAATCTTTGTTAATTTTGCAAATCAGTATGTCAAACTTATAAAGTGTTGTGCTTTGTTGTCTGATTATCAGTTTTAGTTGTTGAACTACTTGATTATTGTAATGGGTGGTTTAGGGGTGCTAGAATTGTTAATGGGAATAAAAGCCATTGCATATGTTTGATGAAACACTCATAAGCAAAATTTGGTTTTTGGCATCACTTTTTTTTTTGTGAGAGAGACCGAAGGAAAATATTTTACAACACATATTCCTCCAATTATGATATATACAATATATTCCTCCTAAGTGGTTTTTATGTGATAAAAGATTGGACTCTAACCCATGATTGGTTGTATTGTGATTCTATGAAAAATGATAGGCTTCTCTCTTATAATGGTGTGATGCTTTGGTTTCAAATCTTTTGGGAGGGTATTCCCTAACAATTTTTTAATAAGTGTCAAGAAATATTATATTATAAAGGCATTAATCGATCATAATGTGATCACTTATTATAATTCAGTGTATATACTGGTTGGTGGATTAGGCATTTAGTTACATTGTTGTTCTTCTTGGATTATGCATTGAGCTGCTTGCTAACATGGTTCAGAAAGGATGGCTGCCACTTGAATCCATTATACATTGTTTATATTAATTAAATATGTGGTGTTTAGGGTTATGTGATGTGATGTGTGTGTTTATCCCGGCTTATCTTAATGTAATGTTGGATACATTTTTACAGTGTTGTTGTTACTTCCATGTAATAGCCTATGGCCGATGATGGATGTTGAACTGGTTTTTCAGCCATTCGAATTTATTTATTGTGCAGATGTAATATAAAGTGACAAAAAACTCACAAAGTCTGGATGGTATTTTTAAATTCTTTTGTACTTTTTTTGCTTTATTACTTTATTTATTTTATATTTTATCTTGCAGATACTGACATGAGATCTATGTCAGATAGTTGTATTTGCAGCCATTGTATTCAGTGTATATTTTTTTATTGCTGTGTGATAAAATAATAGTCTTTGTTTGATTGTTTTTTTTCCCTCCATGGATATCAGTTATGAATCTCAGCCTGATTTCCTCTCTAATTATTGATTTGCCACGTGTAGTTTTTTATATATTGGGTATTTTGGTGTATCCCACAAATGTGCATGTTCCCCTTTCCTATGTTTTTCTAGCTCATATTTCCCAATGGTTTACCTTGATTCATTTGAAATTGAAAATGCCATGAGATCTACAATGGCGTCTGGTTTAAAAAAATTTGTGGGGCTTAATAGGATAGTTTCATTTGAGGAATTTTTATCTTCTGATGATGTAGATGTTGCCATTGTCCTTGCTACCTACTTTAGTGTTGTTGAGGGGGTCGACATGTGGTATCTTGATGATGTGTCTCACAATACTCAAAGGTTTTTGTGGCATTATTTTTTGTTTAATGGTTATTTTTTTTCGGTTTGTACTTATGTAAGTTGATATTTTACAATTCTTTTTTAGGTTTAGGCTTGAGATAAAAGCTGGTGAAGTTGGTAATGAGGTGTCATTTGTGTTATACGATGAAGTCGTCAAACAATTGGCTCTTCAGCTATGAGCTGACTCATCAGCAGCTAACTTATAACTTATTCCTACCAAACACATCATATATCTCTGTCATTGCACTTAGTTGTATTTGTGCACTGTGTCCTCATAGACGACTCTGCTTGTTCATGTTTTTTACATTGTTTGTAATTCAATAGGTGTGTAACGATAAACACCCATTTTCAAGCTAGCTTCTACAATGGAGGTAATACTATGAATCTCCTCGTTTTATCGCCTTTTATGTTTTTTCTCATTTTTTCTTCTAGTATTGTGGCTTTGCCACAATGCTTTGTTTGGAGTCGTACAATATGCCATCGATTTCATTTTTATGTTGAATGAATGAATAATCTAAATCTTGGATCGCATTGGATTATTTATTTATATTTCTCACTCAAAACTCCAATGGGGTGCCTGTGTGTGCTATTATGTTTCTTCATGTTTTTATCTATGTCGTTTTGATGTATATTTTAATTATTTTTCTTCAATGATTGTTGCTCGATTCTAGTTTTTTCTTTGAATGATGCCAATTTTTTAAATGATTGATTTTTTGCATTGAAATTCCTGCATTTGTAGTAAATTCATGGACTTCAAATCGGGGTTCTCATGTTTCATTTGATTTTTTTTACTAGGAACTAATTTGATTAATTGATTAAGTTTGGGTTATGGTTTTAATAGATTCTCTTTGAGTTGAGAAGATTGGCACGAATTTGGAGAAACTGTTTTTCATTTTATATTTGGTAAAGTATGTTCTTTAATTGTGGACCTTGTACTTAACGTCTAAGATTATATTTTTGAGGAAATAATATGAAGATGATTTTAGTCATTTTATTTTTTTGGTTTTTCTAAAAATTTATTTCTTTTATTAGTTTAACTTTATCCTTTTGTTTTTGTTGTTGTGAGGATCAATATAAGCAAAGTAAAATACTAGATTACATCTATGAAATTATAATCTCAAGCCTTTGAAATTTTATACATACAAAGTTTGGCAAAGTGGGTTCTTGTTTAGGGGTGATGCACATATCAACACCCGCAACCCCAATCACGACTATGACTTTGAATATTGGGAAAAACTCGTACCCACACCAAGTTAACAATATAACCTTTTCAAAGTCGAGGCGGATACCACAAGTGTGTGTCTTGTTGCCATGTGTAACACGTCATTTGAGGAAATAAAGACATAATCCTTCTATAACCTTGTCTCTCATTTTTACTTTAGCCACCAAAAGTAACCTTCATTTTCTATTGTTGTTGGTGTCCGTGTTCGTGTCGGGTAGTAGTTTTTTGGTAAAACCTTTGAAAATTTGCGTGCAGGAGAATTGGGGTTCTCCTTAGTAGTACCAGGATTGTTGAGAACCATACATTAGGTTTTTATCAGCTCACATTTTTATTTGTTGAAAATCAAACGCATTTATTATTTTCATTAATAAATATATTTTAGAGTGAGTGCACATATTTGTCATTGTCATACATCTATCTCATATTATCTGATCTTAATCATACCGCTCACATTTTGACTCCATAAATCACACATAAAAATAGTTGAAACTTTAATCATCTAATTTTAATCAGGCGATCTGAAATGCATGACTTCAGAAAACACAAGATTTTTCTATTGCACATAATCTCCTTTTTTTATTTTATTTTTTACTTTTATGTTTTCTTAAAATTTATTCATCTTTTTTTTTTTTTACAGGAAACTATAGTTCAAGTTGACAACATTGAAGATCAAATGGACGAAAAATTATCTCGGATTGGAGACAAATACCAAGCATAAATTCCATCTTCCATATTGAAATTTGACTGCAATTATTCTCCAGAGAGTCCAGATGATACTACAGAGACACATATCTTCTACAAATGTTCAAATGATACTTGGACTAAACTAGAAGTAGAAAGTTTAAGGCTTAATTGAACTTTTGGTCCTCTAACTTATTTGTTGTTTTCAATTTGGTCTCATAACTCTAAATTTTTCCCGTTTGGTCCCTCAAATATACATCTGTTAGTCAATTTGGTCCACTTCTGTTAACTTTAACCACAAATGTGTAAGATGCACCAACATTATAAGTGGTCTATCGTAGACCTTATTAAATTTTTTAACTTTAACCGTCTGATCTTTTGTTTTAAAAGAGAGCCGTTTGATAATGCAGGTTTATTATATCTTATTGTACATCGCCAACATCTAATTTTTTCTTACATTTCTTCATCTTTTTCCTTCTTCTTCTTCTTCATTTTCATCATAATCTTCATACACATTCATCTATCTTCTTCTTTAAATCCAGAAAATTAAAATACTCCCAAATTGAAGAACAAATCCACCTTTTTCATGGAAGAAACTATGGTTATTCAGTGGACCAAATTGAAAAATTAAATGAAAAAGTCTGGTATATTTGTTTCTGTGTTCCAACTTTTTTTTATTAAATTAGCAATTATTTAAGAAAAATCACATATTCAAATCAATTAAAAAAAAGAAAAAAAATATTCAATTCCCCATTCATCTCTTCTTCTCGAGATGGCACAACTCTTCATCTTTCTCAACCTCATCCCCATATTTCTTCAATGAATCACAACCTAATCCCTCTCTTCCATCATCAATAACCCTCTCCCTTCCCCAAATTAGAGATCCACACAACAAAACACTCTAAATCAGTGTTCCATAAATCAGATTTGAACAAGCCGCCGCTCCACCCTAATCATACCGCCACTCCTACGATGGTCGCCGGTTTCGTTTCACGGTCGGTTCACGTCTCTGACTTGTTTCACGGTTTCTGAGTTTGATCTGTGTGTTGTTTGTTTCTTTGTGGGACATAGAAATGAGATATGGGTCGGTATGATTGTGTGAGAGGTCAATTATAAGTTTAAAGCAATGAATTTAGAGAAATAAATTTGAACTATAGTGAAGGAACTAAATTTGGAAGGAAGTCTGGAAGGAAATTGAAGAATTGGGATTGTTTATGTGTTCTTCAATTAAACCAAATTGGGATTCTTTTTATTTTTTTTTATTTTGGTATATTTGTTCTTCAATTTGGGAATTTTTTTTCTTCAATTTGGGAGTTTTTTGATTTTCGGGATTAATTTCGGATTTTTTGATTTAATTTTTCTGGATTTAATTTTTTGATTTTTTCAATTTGGGATTTTTTTTCTGGAACGTGATTGAATATTATGATGAAAATGAAGAAGAAGAAGAAGAAGAAGAGGGAAAAAGATTAAGAAATGTAAGAAAAAATTAGATGTTGGCTATGTACAATAAGATATAATAAACTTGCATTATCAAACGGCTCTCTTTTAAAATAAAAGTTCAGACGGTTAAAGTTAAAAAATTTAATAAGGTCTACGATGGACCACTTATAATGTTGGTGCATCTTACACATTTGTGGTTAAAGTTAACAGATGTATATTTGAGGGACCAAACGGAAAAAATTTAGAGTTATGGGACCAAATTGAAAACAACAAATAAGTTAGAGGACCAAAAATTTAATTAAGCCAAAGTTTAATGCTTGGATTGTATATATTTGGGAAAAGCTTTTCTCAACTGAAAAGATTTATTGGTAGCAAGACCATAGCTGATGTACAATTTTTCTACTTTATCCTTTTTTTTTGTTGTTGTGAGGATCAATATAAGCAAAGTATTTGAGGTATTTACTGCATTGAATTATTCCTAAGTTTATCCTATTCCTAAGTTGATCTTAACTTAGCAGTGGCCTTAGAAAAAGTTGAAGGTGATGAAACTGTGGTGAATGAAGTGCCTGCTGAGGTCAAATTTGATGAGCCTAATGTTGTTACAGTTCCAACATCAGAGGATCACATCAGATTGTAATTATTCATGTAAGTAGCAAATTAAATAGATGTTTATCATTCCATCAATTTTTTTATCATGTTCATTGGTTGATTGTTAGATTTCATCTGTTTCTTAAGCTTATCGTCATATCATTTGCAATTTGTGCCATGATGTTCTATATTTTTATATTTAATCAAGAGTAAACGTTATTTCAATGCGTCAGGTTTTTTAGTCCTTAAAACATTTTTTATTAGTTATTATCAATCATCTCATAAAACACACAAAGGAAGATCTCCGGTTTAAACTCGAATAACCTCAGAAAATATCCGAGCTAACAATCTCATCATTTTTCGGTTGAGATAAATTTTACGAACTTTTATTAATTAATTTAATTAACAATAATGTATTCTCTTAGTGAAATTAATTCATAAAATTGTAAATGAAATAAAATGTTCTAATAATTAGCGAGAGTGCTTTATGGCTCTATTTGACAAAAATTAGCGGATATCTAATAAACTAACTCATAAATATTTCGTTATAAAATTATTCTCTATAAACTAGTTTACAACATATAATCTATCTGATTGAATTTGTATGTTTGATAAAAAAAGTCATAAAACAATATGTTAATTCATATTTAATTTTTTTTCAAGAAAGATAATAGGGGTGAAGTTGAGAGAAAAATAATGATAAGATATAAACTAGTAAAAATAAGATATAAGCTTGTAAGAAAAATAAGTTATCAAACAAAGCCTTTTTTTTGTCAAATAAACTTATAAGTTATAAACAATAAGCTATAAGCTTAAAATTTAGCATTGTGAAACATAGCCCTCGTATGTAAAACCTGGTTCAACTCCAACTGCAAATGTGAAGCTCTCATTGATGGATTAATTTGTAAGAGTTCATTCTATTTTGAGATATGTCTTGACCCCGATTTAATCATTGAACCAAATTCATCTAAATTTTATTTTAGAGATAATTCATGTAAACATGTCAAATTCCTCCTTTTCTTTTCTCTCTCACTTCTTTAAATCTAAATTTCGATCTAAAACATTTTAAACAAGAATATCTAATTTTTCACAACTATGTCTTAAAATTCAGAAGTAATGCTTTGAATTAAAGAAACCAAAACAGTGAGCAATCCGTCTCTAGCGGAGACGTGATTAGTCGGCACCTGAATCTCATCCATCTCTCACTTTAGAAAAAAATTATGGCTCACACCGTCACAAAATATAAGATAAATGACAATTAATGGAAATAAGACAGGTCATGCCAGATTTTGATAGGTATGAGTTCGGCTTACGAAAAAATTTGTAAGTTTGAACCTAGTCTATAACTTTTCGTAGACCTGTTTTTTTTGTCTGGCCTAGCATATTTAAAAGTTTTGCCTAACTTGAAAGACATTACAAACCTACTTCATATTAAAGTCATTAAATAGTACTCCCTCCATAACAAAATATAAGCAAAATTCAACCATTTCAGTTGTAACTAATTATAAGCAAAATTGACTTTTTTTGTCATATTTAAGGATAATATACCTGAAATACCCTTACTTTAATTTTTTAAATGCACACACGTTTAACAACAACACCTTGAAAATATATTACTGTACACCACAATTAATGAGGGCAAAATAGGTTATTTAACTTAAATTAAATAACACAAACCACATTCCTTAAAAAATGTGAATTGGTCAAATTTGCTTATAAAAAGTTATGGAGGGAGTACATGTTATCTACTTTTAAATAGGTTAAATTGGCCTTAAAGTCTATTTAAATATAAGACTTGTCTATCACTATAAAGTATTAAAAGCCTATTTCACTACAAGGCCTTGGAGCATACTTAAAAAGTCAATTATTCGAGTTTTTTTGATAAGTCAATTATTTGAGTTGTATCTTGATTTTTATGTTTAATATAAATTATATTTTAATATAAATAAAAAATAAGTTTTAATAATATGCATAAACATGTCGGCCTATCAGACTTCGTAGGCTTTTTTTAATAGCATTTTTTCAAAAGCATAAGCCTATCATTTGTAATAAATAGGCCAGACTGTAGGCCGGCTCGGCCTATTCCCAACTTTAATGACAACAATGCTAAATAAAAGATCAATTTAGGGAAATCAATAAATTGATCTCAATTGGTTAATGGACTTCACCGAATAACAAATCGTTTAAAAGAATCCGCGTTCAATTTTTAATAATCTTACATGAAACAATTTATAATCATACTACACTTGTCTCACGGTGCAACTCCAAAGTATCATGGTCCCTTCATCCGGGTTACCAAAAAAGAGTGTAATTTTAACAAGTATGTGCGTAATTTTGGCAAAAGTAAATAAATTTGATGTTGTTTAAACATTGGGTTCTAGGCTGAGCACGTCACTCTCTGCTGATGCTTTCTTTGAAAACACGAACAACAACAACAACAAACCGCAGGGTTCTATTTCTACTAGTACAATCTTTTCTCGTTTTCAAAGTAATGTTTACAGTGGTAACTATAATAACGAATTAATCAATCGAGTTTAACAAATGGGTCAGGCATTTCGTCGAGCATCTGGCAGAATCCGTGCCCCATCCGAAACTAACACGTCATCCTTGTCCAAGCCCAAGATCGCCGTCGACCACCGACCACCGCCGCCCAAGCTTGCCACCGATAAGGCAGCGGAAAGCTCAAAGGCCGTAAAAGAAGACTCATTGAACGACGGTTAGTTAGTCTCTCTTTCTCTCTGTCTGGATTTTTGTTTTGTTGGTTTGTTAGGGTTATGACATTGTTAGATATTCGAAAATGTTATTGGGTACCTCAGAGATTGAGGTAGCTAATGAGGGTGATTTTGAGATGGCATTGTTTGTTCCATGTTGGGGAATTTGTAAATTATGGCCCTGAACAATGTGGTGGTTTGTGAATATCTTTATTCAATTGAAAGTTTTGTTTTTTAATTTACCATTATGATAAACAACTTCATTAACCACTTATAGCATATTTGCTTATCATATAAGTGCTTATGTGCAAGTTATTTCCACAACAAAGGATAAAATAAAGTTAATCTGTTTTCATTTAGATTATAAGCTATTAGTTATCTTGGATAGATTGTGGAAATAAGCTGAAAACAGCTTATGGTCATGTCATAAGTTGTTTTCAAATGCTATCCCAAACAGCCACACAAGTGCTTATATCAGCAGATAACCTTCAAATAAGCCAACCCAAATAGACTCTATATCTTTTCACATGGGGGGGGTGAAAATTTTGGTGAAACTATAGTTTACACTTAATGTTTCAAATTTCAATCAAATTGAGGAATAGTTAACTGAAGCACAATATATTTTGAGCCAGTTTGAATTAACTTTCATCATTATAACAAGAAAAAAAGTTAATATAGTCTTTGCAACGACTATTATTTAGAAGTAGATTTTCAATTTTGTGTCCATTTCCTTTCTTTGTCAAACAAATTAACATGAACTTTGAAATCTTCCACGTCATTGCATTTTCATTCCTATCTCTACATTGCATGCGAAGTACACAACTACATGATGTGGTCTTACACTCTTTTCTAGCTGTAGCATGTAGCTTATTTTTAACTGTGAAGTCTTCCCTTAGTCACAATTATGTGTTTGCAATATACCTTTATGCGTGGTTTTGTAATGCTACTTTCATAGTTCATGGTTGTTGATGGTGTTTTCATGTGTTGGCTTAAGATGATCATCCTAGTGCTAATGTGGACAACGTCTTAGAAGAAAGAGATCCCAAATTTGATGCTATGCTTGGTCAAATGCTTGGTAGGATTACATCAAAGCCTGGGGGAAAACCAGAAATGGGTGAGGTGAGTTTGTGGAAGTTACCTTCACTCCCTTTTTATGGAGTTGATGTTGATGTAATTCTTTTTAATGTTGTATGTAATGTATGCTTACCCATTTTGATATTTACACCATTGAACTCTAACATTACAGTTGTTTTATATTTACATTTTATAGTTTTTGTCTTCACCTTTCTACAATGGAATTGTATTAAATGAAAGATGGTATTAATTCAAACAATAAACATTTTTGTATGCTGGCTTAGAAGATGTATTATCAGCATTAAATAGTGTGATGAAATCCCATTTTTTGTATGTTGGCTTGTGCTGTTAGATGAAAGGAACACAAACAATAAACCTCCAAGCCGGGATTGGTTACATATATCAGACGATTCCATAGTTTCCTATCACGTATTAATTCAAAGATAGTTTTGATGAAAAGAAATCTGCTAAAGTAATCCTACCTCCGATTGTATGTATCGAGCTGATATTTGCTTAAAATACTTGGCTGTATACTTTATGTTTATAATATTGCAATAAATGGAGAAATTTCTCCACTGTTCATAGCAAAGGCCGAGTTTATGGTTTCTGTCATTGTTTATTCATGGTACTGGGACAATGCTATAGGAACATAACAATTAGACTAAGCTTTGCAGCATACTTGTGTTTGCTTGGATCAAGCTTATTTTACCAAGAGAGAGAAATAAACCCTTTTGGAAGTTTCTGCAAACTTTTTTTTTCAATGGTCTACGCATTGCTCTTTACTATTTAGTGCATAGTTTACTGAGACAAACCTATCTTACAATTTGATAATATCTTTACAGGCATCTGTGGTTGAGAAGTATAATAGGCCCATGCCGAAGTTGCGAAATACAAAACCAAATTCTGGTCATTATGAGGAAAGGCCGGTTCCTGCTGGCACTTTAAACGTAGCACAGTTGCGCCATATCATCCTCTTGCATGAAGGCAAGGCTGATGATCACAATGGGCCTATGGATGTTCATCAGATCGCAGAAAAATTCAGGGTCGATGTTGGTCAGATTCAGAAAATTTTGAAATTTCTGTCTCATCCTCCAGAAGGAAGAAGCGAAGATAAGAACAAAACACTGAGATAAATGGCTTACCACAGCATTGCTAATTGCTTCCTATCTGACTAAAGGTTGTTCTAAATAGATTTGAAGTGAATTGTGGGTTAAGTTTTGCCTATTGAAAAGTATACTTAGTTGTTTTCAACAGATAAGTGAATGCCGAGTACTCTAGCCTCAGGTCTTTATTGAACTGTAATCACTGTATTAAGAAACACTAGTGCGGCCTAGGTCCTTGGTTTTTATAAAGGCTTGTAATATCAACAATTAAATTTGTTTGTTGTGATGGAAATTAACTTTTGAGAGGGAATTGTAATAAGGGTTGTAACCCATTTGTTGAGATTGTGTATTCATTTTTCTGTTTCACAACAATCTGCTTTAATGAAGCCTCTTATCTTTTTATAAATTACGAGCAAATTAAGATTTTACTTTGCAGCATAACTCAAATATATGTTTATGTTCTTTACTTGTGATTATATCACTCGGATATTGAGCTTGAGTTTTATCTGGAAAAAGGCACTATATCAAATACTGAAACCATTTGGTGGACTATGAAGTTCGAAAATATGAATATGAACCACTTCCGACTTCAGCAAAACCTGTCATATGCTAAATCTTGAAACCCTGATTTTGTCTGAGATAAAGTTGAAAGAAGGAAATGCTGTGGAATTTCGAATAAATTTGGAATTTAAAATCACATTTACAAGAATAATAACCATCTCACTAGCTGAAGCACACCAATTAGTAAAAGTAAAATGTGTCACTATGCAACATCTTAGCTTTTATTTTAAACTGTTTCCATATTGAAAAGTAAATTGAATCATATCAGGTATATTTTGATTGAATTAAACCACCATATACCGCATGATTCATTCCTATCAAGAGGTAATTAAGTGAGACAGCATGATTATAAAAAAAAACAATGAAATCCTCTCCTTTATCTTGGAGTATATAAAAAATCAAGTCAAAATAGACTCCAGCCAATCTGATGTCAATTCATATGCAACAAAAGTTACAGCACCAGCTGGTGCAGCTTTAACAGTAGATGGAACTATCCCCTTATACAGACCAGCCCAACCCTCTTTCTGTAATATCCGTTTCAAGGCGTCAAACATATTTCTATATGCACGATGCTCAACCCGAGCTCCATATCTTGGATGCCTTTGCAAACCTTCAATCTGCAGCAAACAAAGAATGACGATCCATATGTATATCCACATGAAGACATGATAAAAACTTTGACATCATTTACCTGAAATCTTTTCTTGACTACATCAAGTGGATGACAAACAAGCTTGGCACATGTTCCTGCAGCCAGCCCACACAGGAAAAGCTGAAAGCTAGAGAGGCTCTCTTCTGCAGCAGTATTTGAATATTGAACTTGGTTCCACGCCTATATACAATATTAAAGAACAGGGATCAAATAATTGATAGCTAGAAAGTAAAATCAAAGCATTGATTAGCCCTATGGCGGAACCCAACTCTATCTATATGGATGTTGCAATTTACAAGCGAACCAAATTTGTATTAACGGTTTCATGTTTCCTTTCTTCGTCAGCCACTTTCTTTACGATATTTGAATCATGAAGAAATGCAGACCCAAAAGTCCTAATCTAGGTGTTAGAGATGAACATGATTGATGGCGTAGAGCTTCAGACACAGCTTTAATAAAAAATACAAAATGCTGTATAGGTTTGCTGATGCAGAATAAATAGCTAGTGCAAAAATTTTAAAAAAAAAAACTCTAGGGTATCCCAGCGGTGAAAAATAATTTCTAAACATAGTTCTGAAAAGTATGCACAGTAGAATTCACCAGCTTAATGGTGCAGTTTCTAAAAGTGAAATGAAGATTCAACTGTGTTAGAGGAAGAGCAAGACCAAATAAATTGGAAACTATCAAGAGAGATTAAAATTTGATGAGCTATATGTAGATATCTGGAATGGATCTCTCATGAGAGAGTAAAGTGTAATCTCTCACCATTCATTAAGAGAGAGAAAAACATGAAGAAATTTAGATGGAGTTTGAATTGTCATAGATTACACTTTACTCTCTCATGTGTAAATTACGTATGAGAGTCCATTCCTGTAGATATCATACACGAAATGATACAATGTAGTTTGTTCCATGCGATCGATCCAATGTAGTATGAAAAGACTTTGGTTGCAGTAAGATTCAACCATGCAAAGAAAATATGAGACAACATAAAGTAACCCTTGTAAACAAATAATAACTTATCATTGCAAATAACTAATTGACACATCTTGAGACATTACAGTTCTTCTAGAATCATTTCACATCAATGAAGATTGTAATATGATGGGACAAGACAAGGAAAAGCAGGCTAGAATATTAAGTACTACACAATATAAGACCATGCTGTTGTTTCACAACAACCAAATGACATCCAATACATGCAGGGTATATTTATGTCAACTGAATAAAACTGACACCTCAAATTTAAGGACTGAAATTTTACCATGGCCCAACGTTTGAATGTATCATAAGTGCCGAATTGTAGGCCTGCATAAGGTACAATCTCAACTAGTGTCGGTGACAATCCGGAATACAAGCCTCGAAACCCACGGGTCTGGAGAATATCAATGGATGCTGACCTCATGTTTGGATAAACCTATGCTAGGGAAATATTAGCATAACATAAATACAACAAAAAAAATTAAAAAATCCACAATGATCATAAAAGTCTCAGACTATGCACTCAAAGCTATATTGTCTAGGGGTAGAAGATGATTTACCCCCACCTATTTGCAGGGTGAAACACAAATGAAGTGCATTACAAATGAAGCGAATAGTAGTTGTCATGTCATAGCTGTGTCAAATACATATTTGTGCCATCACTTTATGGACACTTCTACTTATATTTTACATTTTTTTACTTTTGGACTTCTATACCAATTAAGATTAAAATACCACAATAATTAGCTAAATAATAATATTTCAGTATTTCTACAGTAACTCATCTTATTCTTTCTTTGGATTTCAGATTTATGGCTAATTATGCATATGATAGTTGTTTTTAATTTTGCGTGTTATATGACAGTCGTGTCTCCCACCATTTTAAAAATATGTAGTATCCATGTTCCTTAGCTCGTCACTAATTATAATAATGATAAATTGGTGCTATAAAGCTCCTACGATTGTGAGGTTTAGGGAAGATTCAAGTGTATTTGGATCTATTATAGGCAGTCTTACATTGCAATTGCAAGATATTAATGCCGTGAATCAAATCCATAACTGTTAGGAATCCTGATATTGTAAATGGGCCAGATGAAGAGATTACAGCCCAAACTAATACTAGTGGGCCCAAGGCTTGGCAGGTTTACACGAGAAGAGTTAAGAAAAGATCTGAAGCCACGTATTAGGTGGTGAGCTGGCATGTTGGTTAGGCTGTAGGAATAAAAAGGAGACGGAGAGGATCTAGGGGGATCCAGAATTTTTCATTGTGTAATCATTATGATGGAGAACTTTTAAGTCCTCCATAGGAGCGTTGCTCTGTGCCAGTAGATCTAGCATCTCAGTAAACTCTTTCCATTATCAATAAACAGCCTTTTTACACATTTTTGTTCTATCTTTTGTCTCTATCATTGCTATCTAATTTTGAGATCCTAACAATGACCTTCCAGTCGCATGGCAATAACTCCTCATTGCGCTACGACCCTTTTCATTACTGATTATAATCTCATATGAATCTAAGGGTGGGGTATATTTCATACAACCATTTTAAGATTAGAGCTAGGGAAACAGATTTTGGGCACTTCTTTAATGCCATTACAACAAACAACCATGTTGTGGTGCCTTTCTAGGCGATCGCTAAACATAAGGTTTAACTTAGCTTTTATGCCACTAAAATAATACATGAGATAAGATCTGACAAATCCCATGTCAAATACCACTAAGTAGACAAGAAGCAAACAAAGGTGAACACTCCTCTCCCACCCTAAAATTGGAAAAAAGAGTTGACATGAATCAATTATCCCAAATGCTTAAGTTGATATGTGATTACACATGAATGGTTTATATTACGTCTCTAATGCCCTCTGGCAATAGCCTTTTGGCTTGAAGCATGGAAATGCAAATTGGGACTGAGAATGTAGGTTGATCATGATAGCTGCTTGCATTTTCCTTCACTGGCCTTCAACACACCAATATATGTGACAGTAATTTATTTCAAAACCATCTCATAATAACCTTGGTTATTTTATATAGTGCTCGTACCTTCGGTTCACCCTGAGAAGCTAGTATAGTTCGAAGAAGATCAAATGGATATGACCCTACAGTAGCCGCACACCCAGCTACCGCCCCACTTACATAGGACAGATAAGGGCTCAAATTTATGTGATTCTCTGCAGCAACAGGAATTAAAACAATGAACAAAATAAATCTAGAACAGGAAACCCAACAGTAATTAATTAATCACTAATATCTCGAAAGTGAACATTGGCACAAAAAATATATTAGTAAATTGTACCAAAAAATAAATAAATTATTGAGATAAAATTTTAATTTAGCATTATACTGTGAAGAACAATTTAGCATTAGTAAAATTTTAATTTAACTTATACAACAACAACAACCAAGCCTTATCCCACTAAGTGGGGACGGCTACATGGATCAAAGTACGCCATAACGTTCTATCATAAACCATATTCCAAACAAATTTCCAACCAAGAAAACTTAGTAGACAAACACCTAGTGTTTACTTCGCTTATCAAGCTAATATGATACAAATTAGGATACCTGTCTTGGATGAACCAGAGGCAAAAGTCTTCAATTTGTGTAAAACAGTAAACTGTATAGCTGTATATGGCATAACCATGAGCAAAGCTGGCACATTACCCCGCCAAAATCCCTATAATATGCCAGATAAAAATGGTTATATACATTTTTCCACAGAAAAAAGGTCGATGTGAATCTTCCATAAGATCCTTTTTGCAATTCAAGCGTTGTTTCATATGCTAATGTTGCCATCAGCCAAAGTCCAAAACCTTTTCAAGGGATATGGGAACAGAGACAGGTTACTGAAGGAGAGAAGTACAGTATAGGGGGAATTTAAAAAAATAAATTATAGAAGCTGAATTATTCTACCCGTATGCCTTCTTCTCTAAAAATATCTTTGGTTGCTTGAAACATGCCAGTATATTTTGAAGGTTTAGACAAATCCCTATGTAGTGACTTCCACAAGGAAGTCGGCTCTAGTTGAACCTGTCAATGAATGTGAATAACAGTTATAGCATATTAATGCTACTCACATTGATAATAGAGCAAGCAACAAAGACCAGTTATGAACCAAAGAACCTCAAATCTCATGCAAAACTTCTAGCATTAACATGCATACACAAATCTTATCATGCAGTCCCATGTCAATGTAATCATCCTGAGGTCACATTTTTTTTAGTAAGATTATGCCAATCACAGAAAAATGACCGATATACCTGATATGTAAAGCAAATTGAAGATCTTTTTGATCACTGGCGAATGAATATCATTTTTTTAATAGTCAATAGACCCTTTGTAATCTAAGTAAATGACACATGGAAATAAAAGGGGGGGAAAACAACATTAACTCTACTCCCAATCAGACATGTAAGAAAAAAATTAGCTTGAAATTCAGAATCTCTCATTTAGACTTCAGGCATAGAAAGCACGTCATAATCCAAGCGAGTGCTAGATAGCCACACTCTTTCAATTTACCAATACAAGCTAAACTGTAAGCAAGCCTCAGTATGTCAGGTAAAATCAGCTCTTCTAACCATAAAAAAATGCCAGTATTCAAAAAGACATATTGCCACACCAGAGATGGTGTTGATTCTTGTGTATGTTATCCATCACATAAACATCGAAAACTATTTTCAAGCAAATATTTGCAGTCAAATAAATGACTACAATACTTTCCAAATAAAGATATGTCTTCCAAAAAGAAAGGGATGAGAGAAAATACATGATACCATATGTTGAACCTCCCTGCCTTTACTTATCTACTTCTTGATCTCATTAATTCAACACAATTTCCCCCAAAACAAACAACCCCATACGTGGTTGTAAATGGTGAAGTGAGTGTATGGATTGACATTGAGTTTGACAAAATCAAGTTAGTACCATGATTTTGTTGAAGTTTCAAAGTGTAATTTTTGCTAAAATCACGGTAGTCCGTGGGCAGTGTGATTCTGCCAAACTCACCACCAATCCAAACAAAGTTTCATACAGGGCCTGTTTAGATTTGCTTATTTGAGCTTATCTATATAAGTTGTTTTCTACTTATGTCCATAAGCTATCCTGGATAGCTTATGAAAACATCTGATAGTCTATACGAGAACGGTTTGACTTTATTTTATCTCTTGTTATAGAAATAACTTATACATAAGTAGCCGCACCAGAGATGTTGATTCTTGTGTATGTTATCCATTACATAAATGACAATACTTTCCAAACAAAGACATGTCTCTCAAAAAGAAAGGGATGAGAGATAAGAGTCAAATACATGATACCATATGTTGAACCTCCCTGCCTTTGCCTATCTACTTTTTGATCTCGTTAATTCAACACAAACCCACTTTTCCCCCAATACAAACAACTACATGGTTGTAAATGGTGAAGTGTGTGTGTATGAATTGACAGCGAGTTTGACAAAATGATTTCATTGAAGTTTCAAAGTGTAGTTTTGCTAAAATCGTTATGGACAGTCAGATTCTGCCATACTCACCATTAATACAAACATGCACAAAACATTTGACATGTCCAAGAACTTTTTTCTACTTGGTGTATGTTTGGTTTAAATTTTGGATGGGGCAAAGTTGATTTTTAGAGGTGTAGAATTGATTTTTGACACGTTTAGATGCCCTCATGTAGAATGGCTTTGCTTCTTCAATTGATTCTAACTTGAAGCTAGGATTTGTAGCTTTGGACTCCAAACGTTATTTTTACCCTGAAATTTATTCTTCAACTCACTTTTATGTGAATATATCTAAACATAAACCATTTCACATTCAACTCACTTTTAACTAAAATCAATTCAATTTTTATCATGTTTCCATAAGTTCTCCGAGATAGCTTACAAAAACTATAGTCTATGCAAAAAGAGTTTAACTTTATTTTATGTTTTTTTTTATAGAAACAACACACTTATATGATAAATGCTTAAACCGTAAGCAAGAAATTAGTAAATAGTTTATCGAAACAAATCCTAAGAAGAAGAATAGAAACATACCTGGAATCTAATCTTAATAACATCAAGAGGTGAGGTGACTGTACGTGAAATACCACCAGAAATAGCCCCAGCTGATGAATTAATCAGTGCTTGCTTCCACTGACTTGTCTCCTCCTCCTCCATTGCCACCAACCACCAACTACAATCTATCTACAACACACAATTCCCAAAATCCACAATTAGGGTTCAACATAAATTTGCAAGAAATGGTAGAGAAGGTTTTAGGGAAACGTACCAGAAAGTGAGGATGGAGAAAGAAGAAGACATTGGAGTTTTAGAGAGAGAAAGATGGCGGCGATGTAACCTCCTTCCTCGGTCTGAGAATTTAGCAGAGACGAATATTACAAACGACAACGAATAATAATGCTAGTTACGATTGGTGAGACAGGTTTTGCTTTATATGACCTTTCGGGAGTTTTATTTATTATTTGGATAAGCGTCTCTAAACCATGTTTTTTAAATAAAAACATGTTGGTTTGTTTGGACTATTTTTTCCAAATATCAAATAAAAACCCAAATTGGACATTTTTTTCATTATTTTCTCTCTCATCTAGTCAATTATACAATAGAATTTTAGTTTTTAAAAGCAAAATTGTATAAAAGAATCATAACTCTAAGTACAACTTACAACCAGTACTTTAGTTATGTCACACAAATTACATGAAGCCATTTGCATTAGTGTTATGCAGGAAAACAACAAAATACAGTGTCAAAGGAACACCTACACAAATTTGTCAGCATCCAACAAATCTTTCACCAAAATTATATACTAATAGGCAAGGGTGTTAATGGAAAATTACTCCTCTCACTAATGAAACTGTTCATTCCCTTATATCAGCGACATTAACTGTCGTTTGGTATTTTTCAGCGGCAGTTAATCGTCGCTGACACTTTTAAGATTGGTTGAATCGAATTAAAAAGTGATTGAACCGATCTTAAAAGTGTCAGCGACACTTAACTGCCGCTGAAAAATGCCGAGCGACAGAGTTAGCTAACTGTCGTTGATATATAAGGAAATGAACAACTTCATAAGTGAGAAGAGTAAAAAAACGTGTTCATGGTCCTGATGGTTTGTTCAACTCGGTGATTCAAATTGTTTTGGACCGACTTGAAGCCCAGTAAAGTAAGGTCTATTAAGCCAAGGCCCAAGACGAACAAGGTAAAACACGGTGAAGGAGCACACGAAGTCTTGTGCGGATCACCGCACAAGAGTAAGCCCTAACTCCATCACCATCGTCCATGCAATCACCAACGGCCTCCTAAGAAGGTGTCGCACTTCGCGGGGACCGTCAGCGCTTTCTACGCCTATATAAAGGTGATTCAGCGTCACCCTCAAGATACACTTTACTTTTACCATTTTTCGCACATAACCACCTTGTTGACTTAAGCGTTTGAGTGCTAACATGCTTGCATGCACTTTTCTCTTCCACCGTGAAGACTCGACCTCCGCTACATCAGAGCACTGTGAACAATAGTTATGTTTCCTCAATCGTCACCGGACTGATCACAAACCAATCCAACTCGTATTTTACCCGCATTCATTCAAATTGAGACCCCAAACATAACAAACTAGTTTAAACCTCAAGTGGTTTGATTCGGGTAACGACTTTATGATTCCAAACTTATGTTCCCGTGAACCTAACCTATTAGTAAAATTGCTAACTTTTCTATTTTAATAATATAATTTAAGAATTTTGTGTATTAATCTTGAAGTGTTTTAAATGGTAAAATTTATTCTAAATGTTAGAATTTTCATACAATTAAATGTTATTTTTTGGTCCCCTATTAAAAAAAATGAAAATTTTGGCCCCTAAAAATTAACCCATTTGCAATAGTGGTCATTTTTGTCAATTTTGAAACAGTCAACCCTACGTGGCATGCCACATGTGTAATTACCGAATAAAAAAACAAAAATGGTCACGCGTTTAATGTCATGTGTTTAATAACTTAAATGACAAAATGAATGAGATTCCATCGGTGGTAGTATCAGCATAAAGCTCCACATCTTTGAGAAAAGGTTCCACACCATCCGGCAAAATCCAGTCATCATCTTGCACCGCTCTTTGTTACCAGCACCAGCTATCGGGTGTATCAAGGGGTCATAATAAAATGCAGGTAAATCAGGATCATCAGCTTTCACATACATAACCATGGGAGTATGGTAAACACCAAGCCTTACTTTCCTCGGCCTATCGTAATAAAGATGCGGAAAAGCAATCCTATACTCAGTCTTAAGTTTCGACCTTATAATAAGCTTGTGAATGTCATTAAACTCATTCCAACCTTCATCACCTTTCCCCGTGTCACGATACAGAGGCCCAAACTTCGGCCCACCAGGTATACACATATTCAAAGCCTTGGCTGTAAAAAAGGACTCCACATCAAACAAATAGAAGTAATTCCTATCACACAAATCAGACAAAAGCTGCCCAGCAAGCCTATGCAAAGTTTCCATCACCGGAATCAGAAGACACCATTTTCGATGACTCGGCCCATTAACAAACTTAGTTTTCACTAGTGGCTTATGATTTTCCCTTCATCACGTGCCCATCCTATTCTTTCTTTTCCTTTTCAATTTTCTTTTTTTATTTTTTAATTCTTGTTTTTACACGGGTGGCCTTTTTTTTATAAAAAATTCTTATTTACACACGTGGCGTGCCAGGTCGGTTAATAAAGTGACACATAGGTGTTGAAAAAGTCAAAATTTGCAAAAAGGATGAACAATGCAAAGGGGCTAATTTATAGGGGGGCAAATTTTTCAATTTTTTTTAATAGGGGGCCAAAATTGCAACATTTAAAAACTTTGGGGGCCAAAAGTACACTTTAGCCTATAAAATATTACATTGTCATATCTTTATACTAACATTTCAAACCTTTTAAAAATACACTATTTCAAGAATTCTTGTTTCTAAGCATGTCCACATTATCATAAGATGACTTGGCATGTGTTCCAAAAAAATTCTCCTAAATTTTAATTCATGCTTATTAATAATTATTATATAAAAACCGTTTTTAATTTAAATTAATTTTTTAATAAAATACATAGTCGGTTACATTCAAATAATTATTAATATAATAGGTGTTTCGATTAAGATTTATACGGTACATTAAAAATTTGGTAGGTTACAAAATTATAATACATAACTTGAATAAATTATAAGTTGAATTTTGGTCCGTTACACAATTACAGTAACATACTAATTCAAACTTTAAATGTAGTAATTAGTTTTTAAGGTTATATAATTAATTTTTATTCGTTACAAAAATATATTACTTAATAATTTGTAAGATACGATTAAGTTTCAAATGTTATGTAGTTAATTTTTTGTTGGTTACATGAAATATAATCTAATCATTTAATACACATTTTATAAAATTAAAGACATTAATAATATTAATTTTAAAATGGTTAAATTAATAATTAATAGATATTAACCGTTATGGTACTATTTTTCTATATAAATAGTAACATTTTGGGGTACGACTAAACCACAATCACAAAATATTGTTCTTCTTTAACTGTTCTTTGATTCTCTGATATCTATATTCCTGTTGTTTCTGTAATTTTTTCTATTGCAAAGAAAAAATGTCTTTGAAACATGATTTCATTTCTAATGTTTCACAAAGAAAACAATCGTGGACATTGGTTGTGAGGGTTGTTCGTGCTGGGTTTGTTCAAGACTATAAAAAAAAACTACCATTTTCCATGGAGTTGGTTCTAATGGATCTAAAGGTATTTTCTTTCATATCGTTTTAGTTTTTTGTATTTTTTTGTTTAAAGTATAATGTTTTAATTTTTGTTATGTAGGGTGACCGAATTGGTGCGTCTATACGAAGAACATTGATCTACAAGTTCAAGAAGCAGCTCCAAGAGGGAATGATGTTCACGATTTCCTCATTTGATGTTGTTTGCAACAGTGGTTCGTATAGACCAACACGCAACGAATACAAACTGAATTTCACAATCAACACAAAAGTTAAAATATCTAAAACTGCCTTGGTCCCTACAAACATGTATTCGTTTACACCTACATCTGATGTTTTCAATGATTCCTACGACAACAACTACTTGGTTGGTAAGTGACTATCACTTTCTTCGTATCAATTGGATTATTTACTATTGTTTATTTACAAAAATACAATAATAAATTAATTACTTTTTGGTGAAAATAGTTTTATTTTTCAATATCAATTTTTTTTTCTTTCTTAATTTTGCTCATTCATATATTTTGTTTTTTAATGGCATTTTAATGTTACAAGTTATTTTTAAACGTTATATAATTATCTTAAAGGTTGAGTTAATAGGTTTAATAATTAAATAACCGTTTAGATCTTTTTTTAATGTTAATAAAATGTTTTGTTTAATATGATTCAAGTATACGTTATATTCTTATAATATTAAATGGTAATTTACTCAATATTTTAATTATGTTATATATGCAGATGTAATTGAAGTCACTAACTTATCGCATTAGCATTTCACGTATATAACTTGGTGAATTTCTCCACGACACATGCCTACAAATACAAACAAACAATCATATCAACACATGTATATACAAACAAATATTTCATCATCACATGTATATACAAACACAATCATATCAACACATTAATAATATGTTATAGAAAAGATTAAATTACTACCTTAAATGGAGACATGTATCCGACCATGGAGCTTTTTGTAGGGTTTGTAGCCTTATAAAGCTGGGTGTAGAGATAAGTTAGTGTCATCCCACACCAGGACCATTCGTGCACTCTGTGCAAATTTTGCATCCCCTCCAGCCATATCAAACTAAAGTGTTTGTTGCTCTTGTTGGCGAAAATGGTGACACCAACCAAGAACAACAAAAAGGCCCTTAAACAATACTCCTTAGTCTGACGAAGCTCCTGCTCCTCATCAGTCGGGCCTCCAACTCATTGCACTTACTAAGGTGTCTCTCGTACAACTTCTTCAGAGAAGGAATACTCACATTTCAACCCCATTGTGCGCTTGTCTCCACTGTAGCCTCGTTAGAAGATACACCCAACTGAGTAGTCATCATCTCAATACCTAACTCGTAACCCCAGTCGCCATACTCCATAAGCCTCCCGTCGATGGGGGTGTGTAGAAGACACACCACATCATCGAGTGTGACGGTCATCTCCTCAACAGGTAGATGGAAGTTGTTGGTCTCCTCGTGCCACCTCTTTGACAATGCGGTGATGAGGGCAGGGCTGATGATTTGAAACCCAGTCTGAAGAAGCGGGGCAAGACCGGATCCATTAACTCGGTCCCATAACCAATCTGCACCCTATCTCAGGATTGCCAACTTGTCAACCTTAAGCTTCTTTCTGTGCGAGGAAGTGGTCAGCCGATGCGTCCTCCAAAACTGAAATACAAAAAAGAAAATAAATAACAAACCGTTAAAAATATAAACATTTGAATAACTAAAAAATAAACATTTTAACATAACAATTAAATCGTATAAAAACAATAATTAAAATAAGCACTTTAATATAACAATTAAATCGTTAAAAAACAATAATTAAAATAAACACTACATTTTAACATAACAATTAAATCGTAAAAAAAACAATAATTAAAATAAACACTTTAATATAACAATTAAATCGTTAAAAAATAATAATTAAAATAAACATTTTAACATAGCAATTAAATCTTTAAAAAAACAATAATTAAAATAAACACTTTAATATAACAATTGAATCGTTAAAAAAAACAATAATTAAAATAAACATATAAACATTTTAAGATAGCAATTGAATCGTAAATAAGACGGTAATTAAATAAAATTAAACAATTATACTTACTTCGGCGTTGCTCTAAAGCCTGCATGCCACATGTATGTCGAACCTCGGTAGAAGCGACGGGTCACTAGGCCCCCCAGGAAAACCCTTCGGTTCGGGTGCAACCTCCGGTACCCCCTGCTACTCAGGGTCAGCCTCACCCTCCTCTTGATCCGGCTACTCATACTGAGGCAGCTCGTAGTAGTGAGGGTCCTCCTCATGATTTTGTGTAGGGTCCACTATCTAGGACAGACCCGTCTCGAATTACGACTCCTCTCCACTCCTACGTCCGCTGCCACGACCCTTTCAAATAAAAGGGCGCGCATCCACCCTCTCTACCCGTGCACTTCCGATCATCGTCTCCTTGCTGAGGCTCTACCTGTTTGGGTTGCCAGACATATCTAAACAACATAAAACAATACAAAAAATCAATTAATTTTTCATTGAGACATTTTATCAAACACCTAGAGTCCACATGCACTCAAACTTACTCTAATCAACATTGACAGTCCTTTTTCTAACTAATTTCATCATTAACATGCAAAAAATCTAACAATTTCATAAACCGAAAAACCTAACATTTCACAACTTTAATAAAAAAAAATCAAACATTTAAACAACAAAAAAAGGCAATGCAAAAGGATCATAAACACTTACTTGTAATTGAAGTTGAAGTTGAAGTTGATTTGGTTGAGTTTGGAGAGATGAAATTCGCACTTGTTTGCTTTGAAACACAATGGCAGAGAAGCTTCTGCCTGTTCTAATGTAAAATCGAACGCATCGTGAGTTAACTTACGCTAATACCCAGCGAGAGTTAAGTCACGCTGGGGGTCAGCGTGAGTTAAGTAACGTTGGGTATACTGAACGTGAGTTAATTCGTGTTGGGGTTAATTCTGAAAATATGGGGTGGAAATGAACAATTTTAAAAGGGAGAAGAGTAAAGTTCGTACACAAATGGTCGGACACTCAAATCCTTATAGACTCACTCGACTCAACCCATAAATCTATTTTTTTTAATTGTCAAAATTGAATTTTAAATTTAATCGGGTAAATAGTCATTTTCATCTTTGAATTTGTAATAAGTAGACACAATAGTTCATCATTGTATCGAAGTTCCAAAATAGTCCATGATTGTGTACTACGTTAGTCAAAATAGTCCTTGACGTTAAAATACTATGTTAATACTGTCATATCAGTCCTTCAATATACCTACTTATTGTCATATCAGTTTATATAAGTAGTTACTTACTGTCATGTCAATCCCTTAAAAAAGATATTGTCAGCATTGAGAGACTATTTTAACGTCAAAGACTATTCTGACTAACTGAATGCACAATCTAAAACTATTTTGAAATTTCAAACATTAAGAGACTATTATAGCTACTCATTATATATTCAAGTACGAAAATTACTATCTCCCTAAATTTAATATAAGAAACCTCTTGTTCCTCCTCACTTTTGTTTTTACTGCTGGACTTGATTCCAATTGTTGAGAACCATTGAGTGACGTGTTTTATTATATAAATACAAGTATTATGTCTTGTATTTTCTTTGGTCTTAAAAGTAGGGGTTAGAGTCGGACACTCAATCCAAACAAAAGACAATTGATTGGTTTGGATATTGAGTTTAATCAAATTCTACTTCACACAACCCGCTAACACCCTAACACTTATCACTTACATATAAATGTTAAGTAGTCTGATTACATGAATCCCTAACCCTAATGCAACCCTGAGAGTTGAACCACAGACCAACTTCTAATAGGTCACAGCTGTAACCACTGGATCACTAATGGTTTTTGTGACTTATAATTGCTTTTATTTTATATATATCTACGGCAATTATAAAAAGGGGGGTTTGAATGAAGGAATTAAGTAGTGTTTTAATTAAATCTAAAATATTTTTATGCACAATCTAATATATTTTTATATTAAATCTAATATACTATTTTTATATTGAATATGATATATTTTGGTACTCAATTTGAGATATTTTTGTACTAAATCTAATATATTTTTGTACTTAATAATATATTTTAAAATTGAAGAGTAAACCCGTTAAATAGTTATGAGAGAAACCTAGCTCAGTTAAAAGGTTATAAATAGAGGAGAACATTAGAGAATTAGGGTTACAACAAACAAGAAAAGATTAGAGATCAAAGGAAAACTAGGGTTGTGGAGAGAAGAAGCAAGGAGACAAGTGAGAAGAACCTGGAGAGAGATTTTACCGTAGGAATATCAAATTCTGCAAACCAAAGGTAAGGGGGAGTCTCTATTCATCATTATATATAAGTTATTAACATATCCTTTTTATTATTATTATTATTTTTCTTTTGATTACCACATAACAGTTCCAGCTTTTACATTTAAGACCAATTTCTTGGTGCAAGCTTTTATATATATTTTTTATTTTGATTTGTCATTTTTATTGTTGTCCATCTTTTGTTTTTGCTGTTTTTTAAGGTAGTTTGATAACATAATATTGAATATAATTACAAAAGTAATAATATAGCAAATTTGATAATTATATATGAAGCTCTACAAAACCCGTGCATCGCTCGGGTTAGAGTTTAGTAAATAAATAAGTGACAAAAAGAAACATACGTCCGATAAAAATTGAGTATTTGAGAGTTATTTTTAAAAAAGTTATTATATATACTTACATGGTAAGATTATGTATTCTTAATAGACAACGGTGTAAAACTATACCCTCAATGTTTCTCCATTAAACTCTAAATAATTTGCCTTTTGGGTTAAAAAAAAACAAATTTATTGATTCTAGAGAGGATTCAAAGGGATACCAATGTACATTTTTTAACCGAGATACACGATTCTTTTTGGAAAAGTTACTTGTTACAACACATGAAAAAAGTACAAGAACATATGGATGAGTCTTCAATGCAATAATGCAAGTAGTCTTTTTCGGTTTTTTTGCCTGACTTTTATCTTTGTCAAATTACCCTCAATTTTAAATAAACATATCACATATAACAAATATATAAGAGTAAATTCAAATATTAAGAAAAAATATAACAAATTCAATCTTTATTGTCCACGATATGTCAATTTTTTTCTTTATCCTTTTAAAAAAGATAATTGATGGGAGTGAATTCAAAATAAAAAAAATGTAACAAACACAATATGAATATATGTCCAGTTATACTCTAAAACTAGATCGAGTATATATGTAAGATATTGGGCTGACTTTTTCATTATCCCAATTATACTCTAAAATAATTTTTTCTATAATAATGATTGTTATTGGTGTCATTAAAAAGATAAGAATTTAGATTATATTTTTTTGTTATATTATTGGGATCATTGAAATAGATAAACAAAGTTAGTTTGGTTTGTTATAATTTGAAAGCAACAATCATTTATATTTATATTTTTAATCAAAATCAAAATTTCATAGAAAAACACCGTTCATAATTTTCAAACTTTAGCGTAATAAAAAGAGCGGAAAGATGGGCACGTAAGTGCTCGTCTTTTCTCTAGTATATATAAAGAAAATAGCATCTTTTGGGCTGACTTTTTCTTTCCAAAATTACCCTCAACTTTCAATACAAAAACACATTCAACAAATAGATAAGAGTAAATTCAAATATTAAAATAAAAGTGTAACAAACACGATATGAGATATATGTCGAGTTTTTTTTTCTTTATCATTTAAAAAGTGTAACAAACTAAATGAGTGTATCTATACTTACTTTTTCATTATCTCAATCATACTCTTAAACAATTTTTTCTATAATAATGATTGTTGTTGGTGTTATTAAAAAAAAAAAAGAATTTAGATTATATTTTTTGTTATATTGTTGATGTCATTAAAATAGATAATCATGATTAATTTGATTTGTTATAATTTGAAAGTAACAAGTGTTTATATTTTTAGCTTTGATCAAAATCAAAATTTCATAAAAATTCACCGTTCATAATTTTCAAACGTGAATGTCCGTATTTTCGCTATTATATATAATGAATAATATGTGATATTAATACCCTTTTGTCACTGTTAAATCGTTTCTTTATCAACCAAATCATGAATGGAGACACAAACTTCCTCTCATCTAAAACTTTGGAAAAGGAAGCGGGGATTCTTTTAGAATCTTCAAAATTATGATTATCTTCATGTGTGATTCATATTAAAAGAAGCAACGATATTGGTTATCTAGTCACAAACAAGAATTGTCGAAACTTTTTGTGTTCTTTTTCTGATTGAAGAATGAAAACACTTAAATGGCATTAGTCACAACTTTAATTTAATATACTAATAAACGACCACGATATTATACAATTCTTGTATGTATAGATAATACAATAATAGACATATGTAGGCAAGTGATAATATCCAGGACCATATGCAACAGTTTGACCACAAACTTTCAATGCGTCTAAGCATTAAGAAAAGGAATATGCTATCTTCACCATCCACAAGTTCTTGCTTTCAATCTAAAAGCGTAAACTTTCTTCGCCACTACAAATGCAATTTAAAAGTCTAGTCCTTTAAGGCTTTGTATGGAAGTTTGGAGGAGAGGAGAGGAGAGGAGAGGGGAAGGGGAATGGAGGGCTTTGGGGGTTGGATATACATAGAAAAATGAAAAAATCTATCACATTTTTTAAAAGAACAATTTTTAGATAATGATAAATTAATGCTTATGATTAATCTATTTTTAATTTTAAGAATATCATCACAATATATAGTGAATTTGAAGAATTCATATAAACCATCCAAAACTCTCCTCAAATATAATTTTTTAGTTCCACCAAATGAGGGAGGTTTTGTATCGTGAATAAAAAATTAACCTCCAAAGCCCTCTTCTTCCAATGTCTTATATTTCTTCCACTTGCTCTTTAATTTTTTCCAAAACCCTCCCCTCCAAACTTCCAAATAAAGCCTAAGTGAGCCGAGAGCGCTAAGCTTGGAAGGAATGGCCTCTATTTTCATGATATTTATTTTCATATATGCATAGCACCAACTCAATACTATTTGGATGAGATGATTCAAAGTTTTTTTTTATTATCGTAATCAGAAGTTTTAGATGCGAATAAGTTTTAGAAATACACAACATATGTTGGTGTTGGTTGAAACTATACATCCCGAAGAAGCTCCACAATGTGAAAATTCTTGAAGTGGTTTAGCTTTAAGTGGTTATACTCTTTGTGGTGGAGTATGATGATTCTTTTGAACCGGTGAAGACATTGGAAGCAGATTTATCATTTTCAATCAAGGCGGAGATTGTTGGTGGCGGTTAAAAATATATATGTTGAAGAAGTCTCGCATTGCTTAGAATTGTAAAGGAAAATGTTAAAGTGCAAGACAAGCAAGATTGTTTCTTGATGTGCAAGACAAGCAAGGTGATTCCTTCACTTGTTTACATTATTGTTTGACAAGTCTTGTAGGCCGCAACATTGTTTCTTGAAGTGCAAGACAAGTAATATGGTTTCTATGTTTGTTTACTTTCTTTCCTAGCAAGCCTTGTAGGCCGCAAGGTTGTTTCTAGAAGTGCAAGACGATCAATGTAATGTCGATATATAGGCTCTATTTCTTCACTACAAAATGCACTAGTAATAAACACTTTAAGTTTTATATATAACTTCTTTTAGTTCTCTTATACTCATGTCTTAAAGTGTTGTGAGATGTAGTTATGTATTGGTCCCTTATTAAAAAAAAGGGTTAATACCGCTTTTGGTCCCTGTAATATGAGCGAATTTCAGTTTTAGTCCCTGTAAAAAAAATTTAGATTCTGTCCCTATCATTTCAGATTCTTCCACTATTGGTCCCTCACTTGGACTTGTCAGCAGAATCTGCTGACGTGTCCAGCTGACTGTGTAATTATATTATTTTTTTATTTTTTTTAATTATAATAAAATGCCACATGGTTAATTGTTATTTGATTTTAAATTTAACTAAAAACAAAAATAAATATAACCAATTAAAATCGTTTTCCTTCTTCCTTCTCCATCGTGTTCTTCTTCCCCCATGTTCTTCTTCAAATCAAAGCCAAACGCCATTTTTCTTCTTACACTCGATTCAAATCGTATTTGTTGCATTCATACCCGTTTGTAATTGTTCCTATTTCTCCTTATCGCTAATGTTTGTTCCTTTGTTAGGGTTAGATGCAGTTTCTAATGGGTGGGAGTAAGAACTCGAGTGTTGGCAACTCAAATGGAGGAAATCTTCCATTTCCAGTTTGTGGGTGTAATGCAGTGATGAAGATGTGGGAATCAAACACTGTTGAGAACCCTAAGAGAAGATTATGGAAATGTAGAAATTCGAACATGAATGATGTGGAAAGTTGTGAACTTTTTATATGGGATGACGAATTGGATATGTTCTTTGCGAGAAATTCCCCAAAGAATGATAATGCTAGTTACAATCTTGGCTGCAATCAGTGTGATATGACTACAGAATTTCTGAAAAAAATTTGAGAAAGATTTTGGGAAAGAATGTGGACAAGAAATAGGCAAGGAGCTTCAGTCGAAGAAGGTACTGAAGATGAAGCAGAAATTTGAGGCTGAGAAGAATAAGAGCAATTGGTTGTTCATGGCATTGCTACTTTCTTGGGTGTTTTTTGCAATTGCATTTAAATTAGCTTAATGTCAATCTGGTTCAATTGTTGAACAAATTGACTTTGTAGGTTGATGTAATTCTTGAGAATTAGAAATTTTTGTGATTATGTAATGCTTTGTAATATCAAGTTAAACTTCTGTTTTATGTAATTTCAAGTTAACTTTCATCAATCAAGTTAAACTTTTCTAAATTCAAATTGTTATGAATATTGGATTGTTGGATTCAAATATAGCATAATATTGGATTGTTGGATTGATTATAGCATAATATTGGATTGATTATAGCATAATACTACATATGTATCATTACAAAATAAAGCACATAAAGCGCACTTAGTAGACCACAAAATAGAATAGGACAATTATAGTTTAAAAAAAAAGTACATCAAGTTCACATCATAGACCCAAACACTGTCAATACATAAGACACAACACAATCAATACAACTATAGACCCAAACACATTCAATACATAAGTTCATTGCCTTAAGACATAAACCAAGTGCAACCTCAGGTGCATTTGCAGTTTCAGGTGCAGCTGAAGTTGCATTAACAGCTGCAGTTGCATTAACAGTTGCATTTCAGAGTCTGAAGTTTCAGACTCAGACTCCGAGGTTTCAAAATTTGAGGTTTCAGAGTCTAAAACTTTAGACTCAGAGTCTGAAGTTTCAGACTCAGACTTTGAGGTTTCAGACTCTGAGGTTTCAGACTCTAAGGTTTCAGAATCTGAGGTTTCAGAGTCTGAAACTTCAGAATCGGAGTCTGAAGTTTCAGACTCTAAGGTTTCAGAATCTGAGGTTTCAACTTTGAAGTTTCAGACTCGGACTCTGAGGTTTCAGACTTAGACTCAAACTCTGAGGTTTCAGACTCTGAGGTTTCAGAATCTGAGGTTTCAGAGTCTGAAGTTTCAGACTCAGACTCTGAGGTTTCAGAATCTGAAGTTTCAGACTTAGACTCTGAGGTTTCAGACTCTGAGGTTTTTCAGACTCTGAGGTTTTTCAGACTCTAGTTTGATATAGCATAATAAAGCACATCATATAACATAATAAAGTACATCATAAATACTGCATATAACATATATCATAATACTACATATGTATCATTACAAAATAAAGCACTTAAAGTGCATATGTATCATTACAAGTTAAAACAGAATATGACAATTCTAGTTTAAAAAAAAACTACATCAAGTTCACATCATAGATAAATCCCCCCAAGACTTCATTGCCTTAAGACATAAACCAAGTTTTGCATCAGGTGCATTTGCACCTGCAGCTGCAGTTTCATTAATAGCTGCAGTTGCAGGAACATTATCAGCATCCTCTTGAGTCATAACACCAGCTTCATCCTCAGGTTCAATTTTCATAGGCTGATCAGCAGAACATCCTGGACCCTTAATATTCTTAAGCCTCTTCATTGTCTTCAATCTCTCACTGCATCTTTTTTGCTGCTTTGGCTTTGGCTGAGACACAACATTGTCAACAGCAGCATCAAGTTGATCAGCATTGTCAACAATGACTTGATAAAAAAATGCATCATCATAAGCATCAGCAAATGGGATTAACATTGTTTCAGCAGTTGCATTACCATTTTCATTTTCAAGAGTGAGATTAACATTGTCTGCATTACCATTTTCATTTTCAGGAGTGGGATTAACCACAGTTTCAACATTACCATTTTCTTCTACTTCAAATCCTCCATCTGCAGGACCATTTTTAGCAGGTTTTCTCTGAACAAATGCATGTATATTTGGTCAAATATGCATGAGAATTAAAAAATTACTTACTAGTAAAAAATACCTTTCTTTTAAACAATACCTTTCTTTTGTCCTCATTGCATGCGACCCAACAACTTTAATATCACCATCAAGTAAGACATGCTTGAAACCCGTATCTACTCCCTCTATCTTCCTCCACAACCTAAATGTAGATTTAGCATAATTCCATCCCAACACCAAACCTAAAGCTTCAAAATAACTCCATAAATCTTCATCTTGCCCAGTAATCACAGTTTGCAACCCACCCCTGTAGAACATTGTTTTCTCTCGTACAAACTCACCACCATGGTGAAAAACTACATTGAATAGTCCCATCTCTGTAAACAAAATAAAAAGGAAAGAAATCATGACCGTTTGTTTTGAAAATAAAAAAAAGTGGTAAGAAACGTACCTTGAAACTTGCTTTGCTTCACTGTATTCAATCGAGTTCGACCGGACTAGAAGAAGAACGGACGGTTATCATTTTCTGGGTTTTCCGGCCGTTCGTTTTGGAGAAGAAGAAGAACGGACAGGAAGACTGGGTTTTGCAGCCGTTCGTTTTGGAGAAGCCGTTTTGGAGAAGAAGAAGAACGGACGGGAAGAAGAAGAAGATAATGGAATTTTGAAGGGACTAAAAGTGTGTTGAGTATTTAGATGTTGGCTACATGTTTTGGTAAAATCAAAGTGTTCAAGCAAAGCATCTCCATGTGTTAGAGAAGTCTTCAGAAGCAAGAAATTGAATTTGAGGAGGTTCAGAAGCTGTTGTGTGCCTTCAGACGCTGAACAGTGCTTCAGACGCAGAATGTGCCTTCAGACGCTGAACAGTAGTTCAGACGCACTGTTCAGACGTTGACCAGCGTTGACCTTCAGAAGCTGTTTTCAGAAGCTGGGTTTTTATGCATTAATGTTGTGCGTATCTGTTGGAGATTTGCTGAAGATTTATTATGGCTGAAGTATTTCTAGAAGGCTAAATTAATTTGTTGAAGATCTTATGAAAATTGGCTTCGTATTTATGTTTGAATATTTGTGCTGAAGAATCTTTACAAGATAGAGTTCAGAAATATTTGTTTCCTTATTGAGTCTTTCATAATTCAGAAACATATCAATTGTAGAAGATTGGATTCAGAATTAAGAGAGCTGCTGAAGCCTATTTAAGGAGATGTGCTGCTACCTGTTGAAGACTACGAAGAATATATCAGAAATCAGAGTTTAGAGTCTTTGTGTTTTTTTTTTAACTTAGGTTTATTTGTACACCACTCATCTGAGTTGGTTTAGCTGTGTTTGAGTTATAATTCACTCTAAGCCTTTAGGTACGAGTGTTGTTCATTGATGTATTGAAGTTGTCTTCAAAACTGGGTTGATTTTAGAGTTGTTAAGTAACTGGGTTGTAGTTGCTTGATTAGGAAGTAAGAAGGGGGTTTCTTATACTCAGGTGTTGGGTAGAAATCAGAACTATAGGAGATTAAGTCAGAAGACTAGGAACAGGGGGTCTGTGTCTTGAGTCTTAGGATTAATTCCAATAGTGGATTTCCTTCCTGGATTGGTATCCTCCAGACGTAGGTGGTATTTAAACCGAACTGGGTTAACAAATATCTGTGTGCTTTTACTTTCTGCACTTTATTTTAGTTGCTTCTGAACCTGATTGATTGTGCTCTGTTTTACCATTCTTTGTGCCCTGTTTTTCGTATTGTTTAAGTTCCAACCAGAATTTCAATTGGCATCAGAGCAGGCACCCTGCCTGTGATTGGGTGAGCTCTAGGGAAGAGTTTTCTGGCAAGCATGGACAAGGAGGGAGGATATGTCAACAGACCACCATTGCTGGATGGCACAAATTACGAATATTGGAAGTCTAGAATGTGTGCCTTTATGAAATCCATTGACAGCAGAACTTGGAAAGCTGTGCTAAAAGGTTGGGATCATCCAGTTGTTTTAGACAAAGATGGGAACAAGACTGAGGTGCCGAAACCAGAAGAAGAGTGGACAAAGGCTGAAGATGATCTGGCTCTTGGAAACTCCAAAGCTTTGAATGCACTATTCAATGGAGTGGACAAAAACATGTTCAGACTCATCAAGCAGTGTACCATAGCCAAGGATGCCTGGGAAATACTGAAAACCACTCATGAAGGAACCTCAAAGGTGAAGATGTCCAGACTCTAATTACTTACCACTAAGTTTGAGAATTTGAAGATGATGGAGGATGAAAACATTCAAGAGTTCTATATGAATGTCCTGGATATGACAAATTCTTTTGAGTCTCTTGGAGAGAAGATGTCAGATGAGAAGATAGTCAGAAAAATTCTCAGATCACTTCCCAAAAGGTTTGACATGAAGGTGACTGCTATAGAAGAAGCTCATGACATCTCCACTATGAAGGTTGAGGAGCTGATTGGATCTCTGCTAAATTTCAAAACTGCTTTCTGCAAACAGCCTGAGAAGAAAGGGAAAGGAATTGCTTTTTCTGTTAATACTGAAGATGAAGATCAACAATAGTGTGATGAGGATGATGGTGATCTATCAGAAGCTCTTGTGTTGCTGGGAAGACAGTTCAATAAAATTCTGAAGCATGTTGACAGGAAATCCAAAACCAAAGGTCAGAACTTCAGATTCAACAACAAGAAGCAACATAGTGATGTGAAGAAGACCAAGACTGAGGAGAAGAGTAATCAAGCTAAAGGTGTGCAGTGCTTTGAGTGTGAGGGTTATGGACATATCAAATCAGAATGTCCTACTTTTCTTAAAAAGCAGAAGAAGAGCTTAGCTGTATCTTGGTCTGATGAAGACTCAGAAGAAGATATAGAGAATGAATCTGCTAAGTGTGATACAAGTCTGATGGTAAGGTTAAAGCCTCAGAAGTCAGGAGCTAGTTCAAAGACTGAAGCAGTATTAGAGTCTGAGACTTTATCAGAGTCTGACTCAGAGTCTGAAGTTTCATCTGTGTCTGAAGCCAGAGTTGAAAAATCCTCATATGATGAACTGGCTGACAATTACAAGAAGCTATACACCAGAAGTGTAGAAGTTTGCAAGCAAATTCTGGATCAGAAGGAGACAATCTGTCAACTGGAGGCTGAGAAAGGTGAACTTTTAGTTCAAAATTCTGAGCTCAAAGAAGAAGTGAGTCAACTAAACTCCTAGCTTGAGAATATGAAAAAGCAGGTCAGAATGATGAATACTGCTACTGATGTGCTGGAGGAGATATTGGAGAATAAGAAACAAGGAAAACAAACTGGTTTAGGATTTGTTGATCAGACTCAGAATCTCAAACAGAAGAATCCTGCTAAAAGGTTTGTTCCTACTACTGAAACTTATGATCCTATGATTGGGACATCCAAGATGAGACCTCAGAAGCAAGCTCAGAAGCAAGCTCAGATGCAACCTCAGAAGCAACCCCAGAAGTTTAACAGAAACAAGAGAAGAAATCATCCCTGGGTCTGTCATCATTGTGGAAAGAAAGGGCATATCAAACCATTCTGTTTCAAACTGTATGGTTATCCTGAACATTTTCAGTACAGAAGAGTGGAACTAGCTGCAACCAGAAACAATGTTCAGAAGGTGTGGAAACCCAAAGACAAGACTGTTGGCCTCATAGCTCATACATCTTTGAGAGCCACCTCTAAATAAGACTGGTACTTTGATAGTGGTTGTTCAAGACACATGACTGGTGTGAAGAAGTTGCTGAGTAATTTAAAGCCTTATTCCATAAGCTATGTGACATTTGGTGATGGAGCAAAAGGAGAGATTCTTGGTATTGGTGACTTAATCAGTGATGGGTTACCAAGACTTAATGATGTGTTACTTGTGAAAGGGTTTCCATCTATCTGATCAGTATAAGCCAACTATGTGATCAAGATTTAAAAGTGAATTTCAACAAGCAAGAGTGTCTTGTAACTGGTCAAGAAGGTGAGATTCTGATGAGAGGCTGCAGATCAAAGGATAACTGTTATTTATGGGTGTCTGAAGAAGAAAGAAGCCTGACTACCTGTCTCATGAGCTCAGAAGAGGAAGTCAGACTCTGGCACCAGAAACTGGGTCATCTGCATCTGAAAGGCATGAAGAAAATCCTGAGTACTGAAGCTATCAGAGATCTACCTAATCTGAAGATTAATGAGGACAGTGTTTGTGGTGATTGTCAAATTGGAAAACAAACAAGAAAGTCTCATCCCAGATTAGTTCACCAGGTAACTACTAAAGTACTAGAACTGTTACATATGGATTTAATGGGGCCTATGCAAGTTGAGAGTATTGGAGGAAAGAGATATGCATTTGTAATGGTTGATGATTTTTCAAGATTTACTTGGGTCAGCTTTGTGAGAGAAAAATCAGATACATTTGAAGTATTTAGAGATTTGTGCACTCAGTTACAAAGAGAGAAGGACTGTGGTATTATCAGAATAAGAAGTGATCATGGGAAGGATTTTGAAAACAAGAAATTTTCTGAGTTTTGTGCATCTGAAGGGATCAAGCATGAGTTCTCTGCACCTATAACACCTCAGCAAAATGGTGTAGTTGAGAGGAAGAACAGGACATTAGCAGAATCTGCAAGAGTCATGCTACATGCTAAGAAGCTACCCTATATGTTCTGGGCTGAAGCAATGAACACAGTGAAGGGATTTAAGAGGGGTTTTTCAAAAAAAATTTAATCCTCTTAGCGGAACAAATCCCATTGAAACGGATCTTGATTAAATCATTAATCACAAATCAAACACATTAAGGATTCATGTGTTTACCTCTTGAAGAGCAGAACCTTTGTGGCGGAATTGTTTCTGATCACGAGCAAAGCAACGTAGCGATGCCTCTATTCAGTCCACACGAACAAAACTTCTCCAATGACCGGTGCTAGCCAATACCAACGGAGATTTAGAGAAAATAGGGTTTAGAGAGCAGCGGCTAGGTTTCACAACTTTTGTGAATTAGGTTAAGCGTTTCAACAAAAGTCTGTAATGCTTCACCACAAGGGTTATAGTTATAGAACCACTTGTGTGGTCAACAAGTCAAGCACTTAAATACACCGTACCTTACGTTGCACCATCTTTCACTTAAACACACCGTACCTTACGATGGACCGCGTTTCTCTATTTCATAAATTAAATAATAAGTCATACTTAATTATTTAATTACTAATAAGTCCTACTTATTATTTTATAAATAAGTCTTGCTTATTTATTTCTCTCATATATCTGTCCTTTGTGTGTGACCCGTATAGGTTCCCGTAACGTTGGCAATAATATTAAATCACCTATTTAATATTATAAACAGTGAGCGATATGTAGCAACACATCACTGATACCCAAGTGACGAGAATGTCATGTGATCCGACGAAACCTTTCCATGATAATGATCATGTGTATAATTACCCTTTTGCCCTCATGTCTATATTGAACACAAGCCATAGACCGTGTCATCCTTGTCTAGTTCAATATTGGGCCCATAGACATTTCTCCTGTTATGTAGGAGGGGCAAATTCCATCTAGGTCACTCATGTCCCTCAGCATGATTCATGGAGTACCCATCAACCAACTTTATAGTCATCCTATTACAGACAACGTTTGAATGATGATAAAGCATTCGACTCCTACATCTAGGGTACATAGTGGTTTCAGGTCAAAGGGTGGAATACACCACTATCACTATGAGAATATCTTATGACACTTTTCATAACTTTTACTATGTAGTATTCTCATGGCGGGTCAATCCAGTATAAATATTACTCCTAATATTTATACCTATGTGAAGACTTGATAACTCTTTATCTATGATCTGTGAGATGTGATCATCAGTCTACCCACATAATAGTCTCTATGCTGTAATGTTATCCCATTTCACAATAAAGCTTGACTACGAATACTTTAAGAATAATGTCCTTTCGTTTAATGAGTCTCACGATTAAGTCACACTTAATGCTCCATTAAACAGACCAATTATTCTAGGGAATTTATTATTTTGAAACTAAACAAAAGAATAAATAAATGCCTTATATATATATAAAAGTCATGATACAAAGCCAAATCCAATCAAAATAGATTGGCTATTAGGGCTTACTCCAACAATCTCCCACTAGCACTAAAAGCCAATCAAATATTAATTCAATATCTATTGGTCAAATGTTAGCATCAAGCACACTATGGGCAAGATACTCTACTAGCAGATAAGGAACCTTTCCTATGTTGGTAGGTTGTACTTCTTTCAATTTCCACTTTTGATCTTCTATCAAAAGGAAATTGAAGTGTCAACATATACATTTGAATCATTGATGAGATCTAGTTTTCATTGCTCGCAAGATTAAACCAATTTCACCTTAGACGGGATCAATGGAATCCGCAATGCAAGAAACACATGTTTTCGCTCAGCTATGAGCTAAACAATCCAAATCATATATTTGACATCTGTAATAGAAACAACAACTATCTGAAGCTTGTACTTTTACAAATTTCATAGTTGATATCCAAGCATAACATTTATTCCGGATTGCGATCTGGATATACTGTACACTGATATGAAAGTTGTCATCATTGTAACTCTTTTACGATGTTCCTTTTCATCCGTGTTCAAGAAACAATCCTAAGTCCTTTAAGACATCCAAGGATATTCTTGAAAGTATTCTAGTGTCGAACATTAGAATAAATTTTGGTACAAATTAGAAATAATTTTCTAACAATGTCTCACATGTGTAGATAAATTGTTTTGGTGACTAGTATGTGATCCACATACTCCACCAAACTAATATCAATGCTCCCACTAATCTCCTTGTGTGAACAAGATTTAAATTTTTTTCTTTTATTAATCTAAGTTTTCATAAAACTCTATTAATAAACAATTCAACTTCGAGAAGCTTGCTCCATTCCATACATGAATTTTGTAATATATGTACCTTTCTAGCATCTGATTAACGAAACCCTACATATATGTCAAATACATATATAAGGTCATTCCAATTAAGGAATGCAACCTCGTTATCCATCCTCCAGAATGTGTATTATAAAACAATGGCAAATGGAATCGTTAGATTTAAGAATTATCATGATGTAATGGTTTCATCACGATTTGCATCATGATTTTGCACGAAACCGTCTACGATCAATCATATCTTAAAGGTATTCATAATACCATCCATGTTAGTTTTATATAAGAAAACCCACATTCATCTTATGAGTCGTACTCATTGGATGATTTAACCAATATCCATATATGGTTTGTGTACATGGACTCTATATAAGATCCCATGGCATCTAGCCACTTCTCAGAATTCAGGCCATTTACAGCCTTCTAGTAAGTCAGGCGCCCATCTTCCATTAGCATCATATCACCTTGTTGAGCCATGACAAAATCATGTTTCTCATCCTAGTGATATGACATGTCAGACTCATCTAGATCTTGTGCTACTCGAACTGATGATTTAACAACAACCCATTGTTGAATCAGTTCATGTTCCATTCTTAGAGAAACATGTATTTTGTGGTACTTGACTTAATTCAAGTTCTACATCACTCCCACTGGCTCCTGCAGTGATATACTCCTTCAAGAGGAATACTCCAGTTCTAGCGACAAACAACTTTTGTCATGTGATGTAGAATTAATATCCTTTAGCTTCTTAAGGATACCTCCACAAGTATACATTCATCTAGTTTGGAATTTTGTTTATCTAATAAACATCATAATCCCAAATTATCACAAAGTCAAACTAGGTACTCTTCCTCCATATCTAATATGGTGTCTTTATGATTACCTCGATTGGAACTTATTGTGGGTGAAAATAACTGTAATTTAATCAATTTCAAGAGTCATGGAGTTATAATCAAACTATTTCAGATTGAGTCATGTCAAACATGAAGCGATATAAATTATCAATATACTCCTTAATTAAGTATTAATCATCACGACATACTCGTATGTTCTTTATACTTTTCAAAATTATTCCTTTACTCCATCGTTGAACTTTTTGAACCAATTCAAAGATTTCTAACTCGTGTCATACACACATTTACATTTACTAATCTAATCAGTAATGTAAATGAAGTAAGAGAAATAAATATCTCTAGCAAATGTGTTTGGTGATCCATATACATCATATGTATATTGATTCGAGTAAATCAGATGTTCTCTAATACTGAAATATTTTAAAGGCGGAACTCATATCCTTCAAATGATAAGATATCAAATGAGTCCAATAGTCCATATTCATGGAATCTGGAATTGTGAATCACACTTCTTTGCAACAATAATGCCGATGATATACAAAAGGTTCAAATCTCATTTGATCCTTTCCTCATATGTTATAGACCAGCTTATCTAGATCATGGAACTCAAATCCATTACTTGATTAACACACTTGTATAGAAAACATTATTTGGATAATAGAACAACATTTGTCTTTTATTCAACTACACAATCTTTATCTTGTCAATACAATATTTAGGATTTAATGCTTCTATTTTATATGGAATTTAATAACAATTATTTGGTTCCATATCAAATTAAATTTAGGTCCAAGCATAAGCTCTTATAGTCAATGAAACAATTTGTTTCATTCCAGACGTAGGTGGACTTCACTTATAGTTAATGTTCTGCTTCTTAAAACTCTCTATATTTCAACAAATATGAGATCAATCATCAAGTATCATATACTTATGATGCAGAAGTAGAAATTTAACTTTCTATAACTATATGGGCAAAGAAGAAGTCTTACCTCTTTCTTATATTTTGGCTCTTTTAAAAACATTAACAGTTTTTCTCGTTCTTGAGAACAATTCTCAATTCTTGTACCAATTCAGAAACTCCTTTCTAAAGATTTTTGTTCTTTATATGAACATTTAACAGTATAATAAAATGCATATGCCAAAGAAATTCTAAATACAAAAAATAAATAAAATAAATGTATCATGATTTAAAACATATTTAATTAGGTCTTTAATTAAATATGCTCCCACTATTTTACTCAAAACAAATGACCTTCAACATTTGATTCGGAAAATCTCATTGGAAGATTTTCTAGTGGGTTGAAATCCATATTTCACTTCGTTATGAGTCAGCGAGGGCTGATCCCCCAAAACTTAGCTATTTAGGTAGGAACTCCTTCCAATTGTATCTCATACAACTTTCAAACCATTTGGTTGAGTAACTCCTTACTTTAATCTATCATATAGATGTTCCCAAACATTGCTTCTAAATATATTTTAATCTTATTAAAATAATTTAGTTAAGTTAGACCCAAAGAATAACAGTCGGGTAAATGGAATTACCTCACCACAACTTACTAGTATAGAAAGTGCACTTCGCTAGGGCGAACCCACACTATTCGAGACTAGTCTTGAAGGGTGTTATCCTTTGGAAAGCAATTAACTTAATATTCTATTTGAAGTTAATATATTTTTAATCTTATTAAAATAACTTAGTTAAGTTAGACCCAAAGAATAACAGTCGGGTAAATAGAATTACTGCACCTCAACTTACTAGTATAGAAAGTGCACTTCGCAGAGGCGAACCCACACATTTCGATATTAGTCTTGAAGGGTGTTATACTTTGGAAATCAATTAACTTCAATTCTATTTGAAGGATTTTTATTAAGTTTGATCTCATCGACATGTGTATCTCATACACATGTCTCTTAAGATGCATGACATTCATGCTCATGGATAGCATGAGCATGTATGTTTTAAATGTTTTAGATAAATGTTAGCATGTATGTTTTAAATGTTTTTAGATAAATGTTAGCATGTATGTTTTAAATGTTTTTAGATAAATGTTAGCATGTATGTTTTAAATGTTTTTATATACTTGCTATCCATGAGCATGAATGTCATGCATCTTAAGAGACATGTGTATCTCATACACATGTCTCTTAAGATGCATGACATTCATGCTCATGGATAGCAAGTATATAAAAACATTTAAAACATACATGCTAACATTTATCTAAAACATGTTAAGCATACATCTCATACATGCGCTAACTAAACATACATTTCATGCATCACATACATAAAATAAATTAGGTAGTATGGTTATGACCTCCTAACGCGTAAGAATTAAATAAACTACTTTATTACAATTCTTTGACCCACGAGCAAGCTTCAAAAGTTTCTCCATCAGAATCATCTTTTTTGTGTCGTCTTCTCTTCAACTCTTGAAGCAATTACAATATTTAACTCTTAAATAAAATAATAAATGAAACGTCACGCATGTCATATTTAAATAAAATAAATCACGACACGCAGACCGTATTTAAATAAAATAAATCACGACACGCAGGCCGTATTTAAATAAAATAAATCATGACACGCATGTCATATTTTATTTAAATGAATAAACGCCAAAGTAAACTAAGGTCATAACCATATACCTTAAACTTAATGATGAATAATAATAACTATTTATTATTATCATTAAACAATTATAAAGTCAATCAAGATTTGGAATAATATTTTGACCTAGATATATGTCATATAAAATTGATTCATATATATTTATATATTTGAAACTATTTCAAAATCAATCTGGTCATAAATAAAATTAAAATATGTAAATTTTAGGACCAAATCTAAAAGATCATATCCGACATTGAAACTCTTTCAAAATCATGATTCTTTTAAATTAGAAACAAATTATGTAAAAATCATGCAAATCCTTTAATTAAATTCAAAATCATACATGAGATTGAAACTATTTCAAATCATGACATTTTAAATTTACTATCAAATAAGGATCGTTTACTACCATTTCAAACAACTTTTGAAAAACAATCCAAAAAGGTAGAATTTTTATTTATTTAATTATAGTAATATTGACACTCAATAATTACTATAATTAAATCTGCTTTATTTAGGCAATCAATTTGTTTCCAAAACAAATTATGGTGCTAAAATAATGCAAATATTTTACTACCGAATTCAAAAGATCATATCTGATATTGAACCTTTTCAAAATCATGATCCTTTTAAATTGGAAATAAATTAAACTAAAGATATGACAATCTTTAATTACCAAATTCAAAAGACCATACCTGATATTGAAACTCTTTCAAAATCATGATCTTTTAAATCTACCTTTCTCCAATTGAATTAATGAATTAAACATTATGATCGATCACACTACGCAGATCACACTACATCAATAGTTTCAAGGATTGTTTGTTTAGCATGAACAATCGGATCTTTGATGCTTCACCAGATTCGGATATCGAAGCTCAATCTCACGAATTGTTCAAATTCACAACAATCTTTTGAAAACAATTGATGAATGATACAACCATAATAATACAACTCTTGTGTAGTTAGGTAACCTAATACGACGATCAAACATCAATAGTTTTAACAATTGTTTGTTCAGTATGGACAACCGGATCTTTGATGCTTCACCAAAATCGGATATCGAAGCTCAATCTCACGAATTGTCTACAAATTCACAATCAATCATATAAAACCTATTGAACGAATGACACAATCAATATATCACATATACTGATGTCGTATCAGAATCATATATCACATATATGATATCGATCAATCAATTTTAATTAATATTTAGTAAAATAATTTTACAAGATTAATTTCAAAATAAATATGAAACATTTATTTATACATATCACATATATACAAATTATGTTCTGATTTTATTTCAAAATTAAATCAATAACCCTTATCGATTTTAATTAGTTTGACTCATGCGCTGGATTTAGTGATATCCAATATCACGTTTCCTTTCAAAAACGAAACTATATGCTAATCAATTTCAATCATCTTGAAACCGATAAAGCATCAAATCATGTTACGGAACCAACATATTTGAATCCAAAGATTTAATCAGAACCAAAAGCTCTGATACCACTGAAGGGATTTAAGAGGGTTTTTTCAAAAAAAAATTAATCCTCTTAGCGAAACAAATCCCATTGAAACGGATCTTGATTAAATCATTAATCACAAATCAACCACATTAAGGATTCATGTGTTTACCTCTTGAAGAGCAGAACCTTTGTGGCGGAATTATTTCTGATCACGAGCAAAGCAACGTAGCGATGCCTCTATTCAGTCCACACGAACAGAACTTCTCCGATGACCGGTGCTAGCCAATTCCAACGGAGATTTAGAGAAAATAGGGTTTAGAGAGCGGCGGCTAGGTTTCACAACTTTTGTGAATTAGGTTAAGCGTTTCAACAAAAGTCTGTAATGCTTCACCACAAGGGTTCTATTTATAGAACCACTTGTGTGGTCAACAAGTCAAGCACTTAAATACACCGTACCTTACGTTGCACCATCTTTCACTTAAACACACTGTACCTTACGATGGACCGCGTTTCTCTATTTCATAAATTAAATAATAAGTCATACTTAATTATTTAATTACTAATAAGTACTACTTATTATTTTATAAATAAGTCTTACTTATTTATTTCTCTCATCTATCTGTCCTTTGTGTGTGACCCCTATAGGTTCCCGTAACGTTGGCAATAATATTAAATCACCTATTTAATATTATAAACAGTGAGCGGTATCTAGCAACACATCACTGATACCCAAGTGACGAGAATGTCATGTGATCCGACGAAACCTTTCCGTGATAATGATCATATGTATAATTACCCTTTTGCCCTCATGTCTATATTGAACACAAGCCATAGACCGTGTCATCCTTGTCTAGTTCAATATTGGGCCCATAGACATTTCTCCTGTTATGTAGGAGGGGCAAATTCCATCTAGGTCACTCATGTCCCTCAACATGATTCATGGAGTACCCATCAACCAACTTTATAGTCATCCTATTACAGACAACGTTTGAATGATGATAAAGCACTCGACTCCTACATCTAGGGTACATAGTGGTTTCAGGTCAAAGGGTGGAATACACCACTATCACTATGAGAATATCTTATGACACTTTTCATAACTTTTACTATGTAGTATTCTCATGGCGGGTCAATCCAGTATAAATATTACTCCTAATATTTATACCTATGTGAAGACTTGATAACTCTTGATCTATGATCTGTGAGATGTGATCATCGGTCTACCCACATAATAGTCTATATTCTTTAATGTTATCCCATTTCACAATAAAGCTTGACTACGGATACTTTAAGAATAATGTCCTTTCGTTTAATGAGTCTCACGATTAAGTCACACTTAATGCTCCATTAAACAAACCAATTATTCTAGGGAATTTATTATTTTGAAACTAAACAAAAGAATAAATAAATGCCTTATATATATATATATATATATATATATATATATATATATATATATAAAAGTCATGATACAAAGCCAAATCCAATCAAAATAGATTGGCTATTAGGGCTTACTCCAACACACAGCATGTTACATTCACAACAGGGTGACTTTAAAGAAGGGTACTGCATCTACTTTGTATGAATTGTGGAAAGGAAGAAAGCCTACAGTCAAATATTTTCATGTTTTTGGGAGCAAATGTTACATTTTGGCTGATAGAGAAAATAGAAGAAAGTTGGATCCTAAGTCTGATGAAAGTATTTTTCTGGGTTATTCAGTGAACACCAGAGCCTATAGAGTGTTTAATTCCAGAACCAAGGTTGTGATGGAGTCCATTAATGTTGTGATTGATGATCTATCTGCTGAGAATGAAAGAAGTGAGTCTGAAGTGGTTCCAGAGTCTGAAGCATCAGAAGAACAACTGTCAGAAGCAGAAAATCAACTAGAGTCTGAAGAAGCAGAAGTTCATCAAGATCATGTTTCTACTGGTAAAGGACCATCAATTAGAGTTCAGAAGGATCATCCTAGAGATTTAATCATTGGAAGCTTAGATCAAGGGGTCAGAACCAGAAGTTCAGATGCTGTTGCTACCGATTCATGCTTTGTGTCAAAATTTGAACCCAAAAATGTGAAAGAAGCTCTCACTGATGAATTTTGGATTGAAGCCATGCAAGATGAGTTGAATCAATTCAAAAGGAGTGAAGTGTGGGATCTTGTTCCAAGACCTGAAGGTTTAAATGTGATTTGCACTAAGTGGATTTACAAGAACAAAACAGATGAAAATGGAACTGTGGTCAGAAACAAGGCAAGGTTAGTTGCTCAAGGTTATACTTAAGTGGAGGGACTTGACTTTGATGAAACCTTTGCACCTGTAACACCCATACTAATTTAATCTAGAATATTAGCATGTGCGTTAAACTGATACTGGATACATTTAAAATTTTCAATAATAATATTACATCATATCTGAATAAATACAAGTTTACTCGTTGTACAAATAATCCATTACTATTACAATACTTATACAATGTCCAATAAGCTCCTAAGCTGGTACACGACGAGCAACTGTACTCCATCCAATATCCCTCTGAAGAATCCCATCACGAACCTCTGACTTACCTGTAAACCTGCACCAGAAGGAATGGGATGAGACATAATGTCTCAGTGAGCTCTTCCCAACCAACTGTTGGCAACCTCAGGGAACCTAGCGTCGCCATGCCTACCTTGGCAATTTTGGTGATTTCCTATGATCGCCAAGTCTTTATCTTTATCCATAAAGGATATAAATCTGTCTATGACTATAATTGTGAACTGTCTGTAACTATCATTGTAAACTACTTGTGACTATAACTATAAACCGCCTATAACTGTAACTTAGTGATCGAGGGAAAAACTAGGACCACTTTCTGATAACTGTCTATAACTATAACTGTAGATTTCCTGTAACTATAACTTTGACTATAACTGTGAAACATAATACATATAAAGTGTTTTAAGTTAGCTGTTAGCGTTGAACAAACATTATTATCTGAGTTCATTTTACGGAGTGCGGCCCGGGTGGAGTAACCCCGAGGTACATCTCCCTATGACCCGGTGAAATTCCTATCATATCAGGCTAACACCGGACTCCACTATGAATTGCATGTGGACAGCCCTCTCGGAGAAGTCTCATCCGGCGTATCCCGGAGTCTGCTGAACATGCCTATGACTGTGATATTCTGTAGCTGCTTCTGGGGTTACCTCTTGCGGTGGCATTTTTAGAAACTCAAATGGTCAATTTCTGGGCTGCTTTGCCGAAGGTTTGGGTGCTGGAAACTCTCTTATTGCTGAGCTGTGCGGGATAATGAGATCTTTGGAGTTGGCAAAACAAAAAAACTACACTCATCTTTGGTTGGAGACTGACTCTAGGATAGCTGTTCTTGCTTTCAAATCTGTAGAGATAGTGCCTTGGCAGATCAGAAATAGATGGCGCAATTGTCTGGCTTACTCTGAAAGCATAAACTTTTTGGTAACTCATATTTATAGGGAAGGCAATGTTTGTGCTGATAGATTAGCAAACATAGGACCAACTTTAACGTCTTTTCATTACTTTTATACTCTGCCCTTGGAAGTGAGGGAAGCTTATGTTCACAATAGACTAGGTTTGCCTAGTTACAAGTTCTCTTTTGCTTGAGAGGGTTTTGGCTTGGTCCCCCTTCTCTGTTTGTAACAATCTTTTTGCATATATTTTAGGTGTTGGAGCTGTGTGCTCCCCACCAGTTTATTAAAAAAAAAATATTATTCTTTAACTTTTACATATAAATATACATATCTGTTACTTTAATCATATAACAATCCTGTAACACTTAACCTATAACACAAGGTTCTTGGCTTATCGTTCTCATAAGCCACCTATTAACTGTTGGAGAACCAACACTATAACTTAACTGAAACTTCAAATGCCGAAGCATTCCTATTACTCTTGTATTCTAATCCGAATACATCTATAACCTTGTTTTTCTAAAGTAGGTTCTTGACTTATTAAATTCGTATGCATTCCTTAAGAGTTATCAACTCACAAGTAATGGATCATCCATCTAATCCTTACATCTCATACTCTTAAATCTTGTTTTCCTATCATAGGATTCGACATATCGTTGTCATATGCCGTTCTTAGGGCTTAACTATTCATTTAACCATTGTTCCTGCATTTCCCACGCCTTGCGTATTCCTTGCTCCTATAATCTTTCAACCATTGGAAGCCTTTTTGGATGGGTTAAAATGGTGGATAATGTTTCTAAAATGTTTCAGGAGAAAACGGAAGTGAAAAACCTTGCTTATGCGCATCAGAACACCCAAAACAACAAAGCTGTCAAGTGCTGTCTTGATGCTGTCGCTATAGCCACGGCCTGTCGCTACAGCGACTGTAGGTAAAAGTCTGAAAAACATGTTGGTCGCTTGTAGCGACGGCTGGTCGCTTGTAGCGACCGTAGGCAGAAGTCCAAATGCTGTCTGGTCGCTATAGCGACGGCTGGTCGCTGTAGCGACCATGACAGTACAAAACTTGTCCAAAATCATGTTTTTCCACCATTTTTGCTCAATCAAAGGTACCCAAGCTTCCCAAACATGTTAGGAATGATTTTCTATTACAAAATGATAGTTTTAAACATATATGAGCAAGGAATTTAGCAAGCAAAGGGATTAGGGTAAAAACACTATAACTTTACCTATGATGCAATACACAAGTAAATCACTCTAGATGGGTTCTAAAACCCAAGAGAGCTCACCTTAAACTTGATTTGGTGCTGGTTAGGCTTACTTTCCAACTTTTCCTCAGAACCCTAGCTCATAATCCCTTCCTTTCTTGCTTTTCTTTAACTTCTTTTCTTGCTTTAAATCCCCCCAAGCTAGCTTGTTTGCTTGTGTTCCAAGAGTTGTGGAAGAAAAATGATGGATGATGGCAAGGGAGGGGGAGGCGTGTGCCTAGAGAGAGAGGGAGAGGAGTTTATGAACTTTAGAGAGAGAAGTGGAAGAAGAAAGTGAGGAAAATATCTTAGCCTCCCTTTTTAAATAATTCTTCCTTCCCAATAATTACCAAATTGCCATTGCTTTCGTTTAAAAAATATCTCTGATGCATCGTCTCAATACTGACAAATATTTAAGTATTAAGCGGGATATTATACTCTACCCCCCTTAAAGAAATTTCGTCCTCGAAATTTAGAAAATCCTCCTGAGATCCTGAAGAGATAAATCCTTTCTACCTCTTTCTCTACTATGAAAATCTCCAATTCCTTTTACTTATCGGGATTCCATGGCAACTCTAGGGTCTGACATGTAGATTAATCACGCACCTCGATTAAACCATACTGGTTAAAACTTGTTCTTTAGCCATGATTTCCATCTCTATAAATCAAAACATATAACAATCTCTTTCCAACCGAAAGGTCTGATGTATAATGCATAACTATCACCTATTAGGACGTATGGTTATCTGAACCAACATTTCCATCTTATCTGACTATGTTCTCTGTTCGACATATTTCTTACAAATCCAATTTAACATTATTAAGTCTTGGATTTCCTTTACTGAATTCTATCAGTTCTTCTTTCATTGACCGTTCAATCTTAACCTGAAGACGTCGGGTCGATATGATTTTCCTCAATTATTCCAACTTTTCTAGGAATCTATTACATTTCTTTTAATTCAAAAGAATTCTTGTCTTTAACTTTCGCCTCGTAAGACGACCTTTTACTGTTGCATTTGTAACTTTCTTTATATAGATTTATTCTTACACTGAAAGGCATCTGATATTGAGTAATCTCAAACGGAAGCAAAGTCTATTACAATTACCTTCACGATTCAAATACCAGGAGGTGGCTGAACTTATGGTACAAGTTCCTTTCTTTCTGTCATCCTGGCATAACTATTATCACAACCACGAGCATTGTTCACATTCCCACTGCGGGAATTCTTAAGGCTCGGGAAATCATATGAACCACTCGTGCTCCGATTTAATTAATCAACGATAACACGTGGCTAAAGGTCTTAGGAGCTTTATTCCTTCTAGGACTCTGACAATCTTGCATCATTCAAGATATTCCTTACTCATGGGATTAATATTTTCTTTACCAATAATTTCAAACTTATGAAAGTTTAGTACAAGTGACGTGTGGCATAAGCCGTCTCACATATCATCATATAATACAGTCCATAGCGCATAGCTTCCATACATGATCGAGTATGTGTACACCACTATCGGGTACACAGTACGCCGCATCATCATTGTCCAACTAACGGGACAACATACTTAGTCAAAATATACTTGAGACAATGCCACGCCAAATAAGGTCACCCTTCTTACTCTTAACTCATGCTTGTATTCTTTGAGTATCCACAATCCCATAACGTAAATTATGGTTACATTCCATTGGCGTTATAACTTATTTTGTCAAAAGACATTCTCTGTTTTCGAAAAGAAACTCTATTCTGGTCGCCATTAAAAATAGCACTCTTAAACTCTTAATCCTTTCTTCCATAACTTGAATTCACGTAGCCCTTTACTGTAAACTATGAGTAATCCTCTGATCTGTGTAAAACATTCCCTTCCTTTGACTATGAACATTAAGTTCAAGAATTTCTGAATTCCTCAACTAAGATTTGTTCGGTAACAACAAACCTGTTCTGCTTAAGACTTTCCTGTTAAACATTACCGACTGCGTACCACGATTACTAATACATGTCTCATGACTGTAAATATGTTACACTACTGTCTAAGTAGTATAAACTCTGCCTGATCAGTATACATAATACTAATCATAACCTGTTACATGCCTGTTACATGCGACATGCTGGCATAACGTGGGTACGATGTGGAATAACTGCATGCCACTGTATAATTCCTCTTTGGTTAAACTTACTATTCAAGTCAACTTGAAGTTACTGAGCTAAACATTTAGATTACCGTATTAGATGTGGCTTTCTTTGCTAAGTACTTATTGTCCTAGAAACACATCCTTTAAATTTCTCAAACTGCTTCGATTCTCTTTTCTCATGAGTTTCGAGGTCTGAAGCATTCCTCAACTTATCTCTTAAATTTTCTTTTTCTGTTAGAGCTGATGATAAATTCAAGTCATCACTGCTTACAATTATTCTGTAACTTGAGAATTAATCACTGAATACCTTTCCTGTAATTCATCTGGCAAGGACTTCACAAACATCCTTTTTCTCTAAACTTCAGCTTTGAATTGTCTGTTAACTCATTATTGGATTACTTCTCCGCTGCGTAACTCTGGTTTAAACAATTCACCTTGGGATAGAAGTAATACGCCACTATTACCAAATTAGATCGCCTCGTTAAACTCATTCCTTAATGGCTTAAACCACCTGCTTAACTTATTGATTGATCGTCATCTGACTTTGTGTTTCCTGTCGGACATAAACAATATACTTACTTTCACGAAATACGTCGAAACCTGTAAACAGTCTTTAGCAATAATTACGAGCCCAACAATGCTCCTATCAGGACAACTTATACACCAGTTCTAGCTTTACTCTTCATATTCTGAATCGAGTTCCGTCCTATAATTGTCCGTAAGGATTTCACATTCACGACCCTTTTCCAATACAACTTAGGTCCACATAACTCTATCATATCTCTTGGTTACTCCTCGGGTTTCTCCGGAAATAATCCGTCTGGATAAAACTCAACTTTTACCGGCTCTCCTGTAAACCCAAACACATGTTACGCCCCTTCGAGTACCCGATTAACTGGCCTTATCTCCAGCACTTATTATTATTAATGGAATTCTTCCAGTAACTTGTTACTGTATTCACAATTCCAATATAAGGTGAACTTTGTCGGCTTACCCGAATACTCATGTAAGGAGCCCATCAAAAGAAAACATAGAACTCCTTAACCTCAACCATAACTTTAACTGTAACTTGTACGTTAGTGACGATCTTCCTGCTTAATCCTCGAAACCAGTCTGCTATAATCCAACAACATACGATTCAATCTTTACTTCATACCCTTACCGGGGGTTTCCTTCACTTATCGATAAGCTTGCGTTCCTCATACCAAACATCTTGATGACCCATAATAAAGGAAGGTAACCTGTTCCATCTGTCCAAGTGCGCAAGTCCTTCTATCTTTACACACTATATCCTTACTGGAATTCCAGAGCTTCCAATAATTAACTGATCATTCCTTATTCCAAATCATTCCTTAGAGTATTCCATAATTCTTTACTCTACACATCTCCTCGGAGAAGGCATCGCTCAATGATGCGTCAAACTAGTTAAGGTACTTAACCTTACTCTTAGATACTCTTAAATACCTCCTATATTCCTGAGACTTTGCCATTAACAGGCTCAGTTACTTCACTGTTAGAGAACCATACTTTGGCATTTAATACCTTGCCAATTTCCGTCTTAAAAACTGACGCCTTAACCTTCACCCTTCATACACTTCTTTCCTCCTTGGTCACATTCAGCTCTCGGATATTTGTCCTAACTGTCATATACTAGATTGAGTTGATCAAGCTCAACTAGATGTGACCTTTAGAACAATATCTAGAACCCAATGATCCCACTACTTTTATTGAATTTTTAATGACCCAAGGCACGGTCTGAATCGACCTGCTCTGATACCAATTGTAACACCCATATTAATTTAATCTAGAATATTAGCATGTGCGTTAAACTGATACTGGATACATTTAAAATTTTCAATAATAATATTACATCATATCTGAATAAATACAAGTTTACTCGTTGTCCAAATAATCCATTACTATTACAATACTTATACAATGTCCAATAAGCTCCTAAGCTGGTACACGACGAGCAACTGTACTCCATCCAATATCCCTCTGAAGAATCCCATCACGAACCTCTGACTTACCTGTAAACCTGCACCAGAAGGAATGGGATGAGACATAATGTCTCAGTGAGCTCTACCCAACCAACTGTTGGCAACCTCAGGGAACCTAGGGTCGCCATGCCTACCTTGGCAATCTTGGTGATTTCCTATGATCGCCAAGTCTTTATCTTTATCCATAAAGGATATAAATCTGTCTATGACTATAATTGTGAACTGTCTGTAACTATCACTGTAACCTACTTGTGACTATAACTATAAACCGCCTATAACTGTAACTTAGTGATCGAGGGAAAACCTAGGAACACTTTGGGATAACTGTCTATAACTATAACTGTAAATTTCCTGTAACTATAACCTTGACTATAACTGTGAAACATAATACATATAAAGTGTTTTAAGTTAGCTGTTAGCGTTGAACAAACATTATTATCTGAGTTCATTTTACGGAGTGCGGCCCGGGTGGAGTAACCCCGAGGTACATCTCCCTATGACCCGGTGAAATTCCTATCATACCAGGCTAACACCAGACTCCACTATGAATTGCATGTGGACAGCCCTCTCGGAGAAGTCCCATCCGGCGTATCCCGAAGTCTGCTGAACATGCCTATGACTGTGATATATTATTCTTTAACTTTTACATATAAATATACATATCTGTTACTTTAATCATATAACAATCCTGTAACACTTAACCTATAACACAAGGTTCTTGGCTTATCGTTCTCATAAGCCACCTATTAACTGTTGGAGAACCAACACTATAACTTAACTGAAACTTCAAATGCCGAAGCATTCCTATTACTCTTGTATTCTAATCCGAATACATCTATAACCTTGTTTTTCTAAAGTAGGTTCTTGACTTATTAAAGTCGTATGCATTCCTTAAGAGTTATCAACTCACAAGTAATGGATCATCCATCTAATCCTTACATCTCATACTCTTAAATCTTGTTTTCCTATCATAGGATTCGACATATCGTTGTCATATGCCGTTCTTAGGGCTTAACTATTCATTTAACCATTGTTCCTGCATTTCCCACGCCTTGCGTATTCCTTGATCCTATAATCTTTCAACCATTGGAAGCCTTTCTGGATGGGTTAAAATGGTGGATAATGTTTCTAAAATGTTTCAGGAGAAAACGGAAGTGAAAAACCTTGCTTACGCGCATCAGAACACCCAAAACAGCAAAGCTGTCAAGTGCTGTCCTGATGCTGTCGCTATAGCCACGGCCTGTCGCTACAACGACTGTAGGTAAAAGTCTGAAAAACATGCTGCTCGTTGATAAGTGGCAAAATATGATTAAATCCATGTCTTTTACAAAGCTTTTTAGTTACTTGTTGTGCAAGTTACCTTAGGAAAAGCATGGAATTTATGAATAAATGCCAATTATTCTTTATATATCTTATTCTTCCCCATTTGTGTAGGAAAAAGCAAGCCAGGACCTGAAAATATTGAGAATTAATGAAGAAAAGCATGAAGACTTTCGCTCAGCGAAGTCTTGGCGACAGCTTGGCAAAGTCAGGAAGAGATTTTAAGGAGTTTCTGAAGAGCACTTTCGCTTAGCGACGCCTTGGCGAGGTCTTGGCGAAGGTAGGCAGAGAGTTCATCAGGAACAGTGAAAGACACTTTCGCTCAGCGATTGCTTGGCGAAAGGTTGGCGAAGTGAGGCAGGGAATTTCTGAAACAGAGGAAGCTCTTTTCGCCCAGCGAAATATGGATCGCTCAACGAAATTTGTATTTTTCAGTCTTAGTATTTAAAGCTTTTTTACAGCTTTTAGGTTATTATCTTACTATTGTATTGCTTTCATTTTGAGCGAAATTCTAGAGATTATTACCAGAGAATAGGGCTAAAAGAAGGGCACTTCAAGGGACAAACAAGGAATCAAAGTTTGGATCATTCAAGGGTTTTTGAGAAATCAAAACCATCATTGATCTTCATCTTTACTCCTACTTTTGTACAGTTGACATGAGAATGATCAACTAAACATCCTTTGTTGGGATTAGAGGTAATAAATCTAGCTAGATATAGTCTATTTGATCATGTAAATATTTGATTCTAGTCTTTTATAATATATTGAAAGTTGTTCTTGATATTCAATCTTATTTATGGTTTAGTGCTATTGACAAATACATTTAAATCTAAGTTTAGAATTCCTTTCTATTAAAACAAGTGTTTTAGACATAGAACTATGTTTTGATAATCACTTAATACATCAATGCTTAATGCTTTTGGATCGTTTAATAGATTGGGAAATCGTCCATTAAACGATACAATCGATCTCACAACTTTATTTGGACACGAATAAGATTGTCGAGTGATGTGTGATAATATCGTTAAAACGAGGTTAAAACTAGAATCCTTTTTATCATGATCATTAGACCATTATCGATGCTTGATTTATGACTTTGATACCAACGCTTTTATGCCCTATTACTCGTAGCATTTATTTATATTTTTAAAGTCGAGTAGCGTTAGTAAAACAGAAAAATTTGAAACCCTAACTTAAAATGATAATCGACGTTGAACGGTTTATGATATCGCAATAATCCCTGTGGAACGATATAAAAACTATACTTACTTTTGTGCTTTAACACTCGCTTGTAGCGACGGCTGGTCGCTTGTAGCGACCGTAGGCAGAAGTCCAAATGCTGTCTGGTCGCTATAGCGACGGCTGGTCGCTGTAGCGACCATGACAGTACAAAACTTGTCCAAAATCATGTTTTTCCACCATTTTTGCTCAATCAAAGGTACCCAAGCTTCCCAAACATGTTAGGAATGATTTTCTATTACAAAATGATAGTTTTAAACATATATGAGCAAGGAATTTAGCAAGCAAAGGGATTAGGGTAAAAACACTATAACTTTACCTATGATGCAATACACAAGTAAATCACTCTAGATGGGTTCTAAAACCCAAGAGAGCTCACCTTAAACTTGATTTGGTGCTGGCTAGGCTTACTTTCCAACTTTTCGTCAAAACCCTAGCTCATAATCCCTTCCTTTCTTGCTTTTCTTTAACTTCTTTTCTTGCTTTAAATCCCCCCAAGCTAGCTTGTTTGCTTGTGTTCCAAGAGTTGTGGAAGAAAAATGATGGATGATGGCAAGGGAGGGGGAGGCGTGTACCTAGAGAGAGAGGGAGAGGAGTTTATGAACTTTAGAGAGAGAAGTGGAAGAAGAAAGTGAGGAAAATATCTTAGCCTCCCTTTTTAAATAATTCTTCCTTCCCAATAATTAACAAATTGCCATTGCTTTCGTTTAAAAAATATCTCTGATGCATCGTCTCAATACTGATAAATATTTAAGTATTAAGCGGGATATTACAGCACCTGTGGCCAGATTAGAGTCCATAAGATTACTGTTGGGAGTATCATGCATTTTGAAGTTCAAACTGTTCCAGATGGATGTGAAGAGTGCTTTTCTGAATGGTTATCTACTAGAAGAAGTCTATGTTGAACAACCTAAAGGGTTTGTGGATCATAAATTTCCAGATCATTTTTACAAATTGAAGAAGGCTTTGTATGGATTGAAACAAGCACCTAGAGCATGGTATGAAAGACTTACTCAATTTCTTGTGACTCAAGGATATAGAAAATGAGGAACTGATAAGACTTTATTTGTGAAAGAAGAAAATGGAAGTCTGATGATTGCTCAAATATATGTTGATGACATAGTGTTTGGTGGGATGTCAAACAAAATGGTTCAATTGTTTGTTCAGCAGATGCAATCAGAGTTTGAAATGAGTCTAGTTGGTGAGCTTACTTATTTTCTTGGACTGCAAGTCAAGCAAATGGAAGATACTATTTTCATTTCTCAGAGTAAATATGCCAAGAATATTGTGAAGAAATTTGGAATGCAGACTGCCAGCCATAAGAGAACACCTGCAGCTACACACTTGAAGCTAACTAAAGATGAACAAGGAGTTTCAGTTGATCAAAGCCAATACAGAAGTATGATTGAGAGTTTACTGTACCTTACTGCAAACAGGCCAGATATTACTTTTGTTGTTGGAGTGTGTGCAAGATATCAAGAAGATCCAAAGATGAGACATTTGACACAAATTGATGATATTTTCACAAAAGCTTTGGATGCCAAACAGTTTGAGAATCTGAGAAGCAAGTTGGGTGTTTGTTTGCATGAGGACTTATAGCAATTACAGCAAGCTGATGTGAGGAAGATAGAGTACCTGCCAGATTTGCAAATGCTGAGTTTGATCCTAAGTCTAAGTCTGCTATTCATTTAGTTTTGAGGATCTGTGTTACATATTTAGTTTTTGTTCCCTATATGAAGTATGAGTTTTGTCAAAGTTTTGTGGCTAAAAAGGGGGAGAAAAACTTATGTTTGAGTTCAGAATGGAGCTGTTCAGAGTGTGTTTTCTCAGAATGTACTGTGTTTCAGAAGCTGACTAGTTTTGTTCAGAATTCATAAGTAAAACAAGAGTTGTGCAGATGTGATTGAGGGGGAGTTTTTGTCTCAGGGGGAATGCATAAATATTAAGTTCCTGAGTTGTGAAGTCTTTCAGTTTCAGAAGGTATTTCTCAGAAATTCACTGCAGTTCAGAATTAAAGGGGAGTGTTGTATGTGTGCTGAGTTGCAGGGGGAGAGTTGTTTTGAAGCTGTGTATGTTGCTGGTATGTGTTTCTGAAGTTTCAGAGGGAGTTTACATGTGATGATCAGAAGCTGAGAAGTATCAGAAGATGATCAGTAGTTATGTGTGTTCTTCAGGATATCAGAAGCATATGTGTTTGTTTGGTTTAACATAGTTTAACATAGCTTTATCCGCTGCTACTAACTCTGTGCTATGTGTGCTATGCTTGATTGTGTGTTGTTCTTCATTGCTGAGTTTGTTTATGTTGAATTGAAGAACTTGATTTAGTGTTGCATTTGATTTTAGCCAAAAATTTGCCAAAGGGTGAGATTGTTGAGTATTTAGATGTTGACTACATGTTTTGGTAAAATCAAAGTGTTCAAGCAAAGCATCTCCATGTGTTAGAGAAGTCTTCAGAAGCAAGAAATTGAATTTGAGGAGGTTCAGAAGCTGTTGTGTGCCTTCAGACGCTGAAAGTGCATTGAGACGCTGAACAGTGCTTCAGACGCAGAATGTGCCTTCAGACGCACTGTTTAGACGTTGACCAGCGTTGACCTTCAGAAGCTGTTTTCAGAAGCTGGGTTTTTATGCATTAATGTTGTGCGTATCTGTTGGAGATTTGCTGAAGATTTATTATGGCTGAAGTATTTCTAGAAGGCTGAATTAATTTGTTGAAGATCTTATGAAAATTGGCTTCGTATTTATGTTTGAATATTTGTGCTGAAGAATCTTTACAAAATAGAGTTCAGAAATATTTGTTTCCTTATTGAGCCTTTCATAATTCAGAAACATATCAATTGCAGAAGATTGGATTCAGAATTAAGAGAGCTGCTGAAGCCTATTTAAGGAGATGTGCTGCTACCTGTTGAAGACTACAAAAAATATATCAGAAATCAGAGTTTAGAGTCTTTGTGTTTTTTTTTTTTAACTTAGGTTTATTTGTACACCACTCATCTGAGTTGGTTTAGCTGTGTTTGAGTTATAATTCACTCTAAGCCTTTAGGTACGAGTGTTGTTCATTGATGTATGAAGTTGTCTTCAAAACTGGGTTGATTTTAGAGTTGTTAAGTAATTGGGTTGTAGTTGCTTGATTAGGAAGTAAGAAGGGGGTTTCTTATACTCAGGTGTTGGGTAGAAATCAGAACTATAAGAGATTAAGTCAGAAGACTAGGAACAGGGGGTCTGTGTCTTGAGTCTTAAGATTAATTCCAATATTGGATTTCCTTCCTGGATTGGTATCCTCCAGACGTAGGTGGTATTTACACCGAACTGGGTTAACAAATATCTGTTTGCTTTTACTTTCTGCACTTTATTTTAGTTGCTTCTGAACCTGATTGATTATGCTCTGTTTTACCATTCTTTGTGCCCTGTTTTTCGTATTGTTTAAGTTCCAGCCAAAATTTCAAAGTGGACTAGGGTTTTGTAATTTCTATTTTTGTTTTATGGTTTTCTGATTTAAAATAAATGGTTTATATTATAATTACACAGGTGGCATTTTATTATAATTAAAAAAATAAAAAAAATAATATAATTACACAGTCACCTGGACACGTCAGCAGAATCTGCTGACAAGTCCAAGTGAGGGACCAATAGTGGAAGAATCTGAAATGACAGGGACAGAATCTATTTTTTTTACAGGGCCTAAAACCGAAATTCGCTCATATTACAGGGACCAAAAGCGGTATTAACCCTTAGAAAAATTACAAATTTAGTCCCCTTTGAATTAGTCTCTTTACAATAGCGGTCCTTTTTTCAATTTTAATTGAATCAAGGCTTGTGTGGCATGCCACATGTGTAATATATTAATTAAAAAATATTAAAATTGTCACGCGTGTATATGTTGAATTAAAAAAAATCAAAGAAAGAGAGAAAAAAAGGGAGGAGCACGTGAGTCTCTATACTCTTTGTTCTTTCTTTTCCTCCATGTTCTTTCTTGGGAAAAGATTCCCTTCAGTCGAGTCTCTCTAGTTTTTTCTGCGGTTTTAATCACAATCATTAATAAGTTATCTCTATAATAAGCTATCTCTATCTTCTTTTTAAACTTTAAATACTCTCACTATATGAATTTTTGATGGACAAAATTTCACTGTATGGTGCAGTCACCGAAGGGGATCCAAACCCTTCTTTCTTCATTCTTTCCTAAGACCACCGCCCTTCCTTTCCCCCTTTTCCGGTTATTATTTCCTGCCACCCACCATGGCATTTCCGACCATCCTTTGTCAAACAAAATACATAATATTCATCATCTCTTCCTTCTTTATCTCATCATTAAATTTTTGATAGATTGGAGATATTTTTGAGTTTTCAAACCGCCACCTTTATTGTTTGGTCTTGATCACCATAATGCGTTTTTCGACAAATTACCGCCATAAAAGTAATCTCCGCCATAAAAGTAATCTCCTTCATATTTCCTACAAAACCCACCAATAAAAATCATGTTTAGATGACCTTGCTACCGCGACCACCGCACCATAAAACATCACCACCGTGCTGGAAAATGCAATAGAGAATCTTGACACCGAAAAAAGAATCCTCACAACTCTATCATTAGCCATAGTTGAAACCCTCAGAATCTTCTTAGAACCTTGTTCTGATAATTGAAGAGTGTAAAGGATGTTTATAGCTTAATCTTTAGAACCTTTTTGAAGTCAGAAGCAAAACCTTCAACAACATCATCATCAAAGCTAGCTTCAATTAATTCTGTTGTTGAACATGAAGATGAACAACTTGTGTTGTTTTTTGTTACTATTGATGCCAAGAACTCAGCACTCGACCTCACTGTTTCTTTTCCACTGCAAACTATTAACTCACACGAGCAAAAAAAAAAAGGCAAAACCCACATGCATCAATGATAAAAAAACCTCTCTTAGGGATTCACTTATGAAAATGAGCGTGAAACTCACTAAGAGAGGAGTTTAGTTGTGGTGGTGATGGCTGGAAAAAAAGCACTTATGAAAATGACCCATTTTTTAAGTTAACTCATTTTAAAATTTGGCTTTGATAGAAAGATAGATGAGATCGAGAGGATGACGAATATGTAGTTATTTTTATTAAAAGTTGCAAGAAGAAGGCTGAATGTTGCTGGAAATTGACTGATGATGGGGTTGCACAAGTGAGAAGAAGAAAGAACAAAATGAGATGATGAAGGAGGAGGTAGAGAGACAAGTGAGAGAACCGCACGTGCCATCTTCTTTTTGCATTTTTTTTTTCATTTTTTTAATTCAGCAAATAATACGAGTGACATTTTTTTTTTAAATAGATAACTATTCAGTCAAAATTAGGGAAAATGACCACTATTGCAAATGAGCTAATTTATAGGAGACTAAATTTGTCATTTTTTTAATAGGGAACCAAAATCGCAACATTTGAGAAGTTAGGGGGTCAAAAGTACACTTAACCCTTATGTATTTGCTTTGGAGGGCGTGGGTGTTTATGGGATGGTGTGTATTTGAGAGTAGTATGTGGATAAATACACCCTAAGGTGTGTTGCTAAAAGACTCATTCATGAAAACTAGTGGGTGTCTTATAACGAATCTTTCTATATATATATATATATAACACAATTCTTTAACTTAATTTTACATAATACTTTCATCTTTTATCTTTTGTTTTTTCTGATTTAATCTTTCATGTTATAATTAAGTAACAATTTCGTCTTTTATCTTTTTATTTTCTCGATTTAGTCATTTATGTTATAAAATGTCTACATTGTTATCCTTTTTTTATCGAAACAAAATCAAAAAATTCTTAAAAAAACACCTATAAACAAATTCATCAAACTCATAAACAAACCCAAATCCTCATCATACAAACATAGAGACCTAAATTTCTTTGAATAAATCTCATAAAAATGGATAACAATGTTGACATTTTATAACATAAATAACTAAATAGAGAAAGTAAAAAGATAAAGGACAAAGTGTTACCTGATTATAACATAAAGGATGAAATCATGAAAATAAAAAGATAAAAGATAAAAGTGTTATCTAAAATTATGTTAAAAGACGAATCATGTAATTTTGCCTATATATATATATATATATATATATATATATATATATATATATATATATATAATTTTAACTATACTACAAGTACAAATTATCTACACACATAGTATTTCAGCACAATATTACTCATGGGTGGTGGAGGTCCACTTATGGGTGGTGGAGGTGGGGACGCCAAAGGAAGTCAGCACCCCACCGAAACGGCCGCTATATCTTCCTGGCCGGTTTGGATTGGAAGGAGAAGGGGAAAGAAAACGGCGAAGAGGCTAGGTTAGGCGGTGGAAGGGTTAAAATTCTAGAGAGAAGGCACAACACCTCTCTCTAGAAAAAAGCAAAATTCCATAACAAAATTAAAAAACTCATAACAAAATTAAAAATATTAATGGAATGATTTGATATAGAATATAAAAATATGTCATTTGTTAAATATCATTCTCATCAGTGTGCTTAAAATATCAGACATGAGTTGACGAAATTTACTTCCTTCCTTGAAGTTTAAGAATTCTCTAGCATTGTTTTTTATTTAGTTTAAACATACTAGAATATGGAAATGGATAGTATAGGGCCAACGTCATCAAATGCGCGTCCAAGCCGTGTCTCTACCCGCGTTGGTCATACACATGCCTCACACGTGACTTATTGTAGTGTGTTTCAATCTTCTCTTTTTTTTTTTTTTTGTTGACTTAGTATTTCAATCATGTTTGAGAATTAAGAAGTATCTAGAGTATATTTTTGAACGGATCTAGAATATTTTATAGAACTAGTATCATATCCGTGCCAAACAAGGGAAATCAAAGTACTTATAAAATTTTGATAAAAAAATATGATTTTAAATTACGTTAGAACGTTAATTTACTCAACTACATTTCACCGCTTCCTATTACCACCCTCTCCATTTAAAATTCAAACCAGTTGTTACTGATGTAACCACATATTTATGGTGGTGTGATCGACCTTTAATGTTGTGTTACCACAAAACCCAAAATGGGGTCGTCCAACGCCGCCTGATGCTACCACAGTGCCTCATCACTAAAAACATATTTCTTGCTCCCGGTGGATCTCTAAAAATGTTTTTGTTTGTTGGCTGGTTCACGCTCTATTTTTGTGTGAGCACATATCGTGTCAGGGTTCTTCAATTTGTTCACATTTATAGGTGTGGTATTTCTCGCATATGGGTTCATACTATCATTCTTCGCCCTTTCAGGTGTTGCTCGCCACACTTTTGTTAGTTCATCTGATTCCATCCACCCCTTTTCCGTTCTGACTATCGTTTGTTTTTTGAAACTGAGTTTTGGTCGGTTCAGATTGCTTCATAACCCATATTCAATGGGTTTTGTTTGCTGGGATTGTACGCTTCATGATCTGGACGATTTAGATCGTCTTGTTGTTGTGGTGGTTTTGTTGTTCAGTTCATTGTTGTAATTGTTGGGTTCCTTCCTTTAAATTGTCTTCATACTCTTTGGCTCGAAATGGCTTTGGATTCACGCTATGGACATTTTTTTTGTTTAAGTTCGTTTGATGGTCGTTGATAGTTGTTGTTGTCGTTTTTCGTCGCAACAAAATACTAGTTTGTGGATCTGCTTCAATGTTGGTGGACGTGTTCATTCGACAATTTTCAAGACCTATTTTCAAGATATGGGTTCAATTTTTTTTGGCTCATCTCTAGTTTGGTGATATCAAATGTTCACATACCATTTTTTTTTTAAATCTAGTTCCACGCTCGTACACAGGTTTACTGGGTTACTCTCATGATGGATGCTCGTTTGCTTTGAATCTTGTTTTCTACCTGTTAGGGTTGTCTGTTTATTACCTGTTAGGGTTGGTTCCACTTTTGTATATTTTAACACTGTATGTATTACATGTTATGTTATAGTTTGTGGATTTAGTGGGTCATCAGGTTTCCCCCCTAGTCTTTGTATTTCCTTTTTATTTTAATCTACTATTTCTTTTGCTTAAAAAATTTACACAAAAAAAAAACATTTCACACATAAGTACTGTATATTTAAGTTATTTGACAAATAAGTCAGCTTATATTTAAAGTAAATTTAGTATAAATTATAAAGTTAATAATAACATTGTATAGTTTTTCCCCTAAAAAAAATGTTATATAGTTTCTGTGAAAAAATATATATTATGTAGTTGTATTAAGATATCCGCTTTTATATATTCACATATTCTTTGTCCAATAGGTGTCATCATATTAATAGACAGAGTTTGAATCTCACCTTAGACAGTCGTAATTTGGCATTTAGTGTCTCTCTTCCCAATTTTTTTTTAAAGAAACAACTATATACATTTAAGTTCAGTATATTTTATTATACCAATAAAAAAATTTCAACTTTTACAACCTAATCATATTTTCATTAAGAACATTGACATTTTGAAGTAAAATAATTTAACTTATAGTTTATATTACCAATATTTGAGAGGGTGTGGGGGGTGGGGGGCATTGAGTGTCGACCAACAGTATCTACAAAGTAAATATGTGTTTTTTGAGAGACAAAGTAAATATGTGTTATATTTTCGGTATATATTATTTTAATTTAAATATATGTAATTATGAATTTAATTATAACAGATGGAATTAATAAATCACAATAATTATCCCAATAATATATAGAGTAAACAACCGAAGAAAGACAAATACAAAATTATTTAGTCATTTTAAATGGAAAAATAATTTGCATTAAATTGAAATGTTCATAAAAGATTCGTAAACTTATGATTGACGTATTTATAATTGTAATTAATTCATACATATTAATCAGAAAAAATGTGTACACTTGTTTTTGCGCATTCATGTAGTGCCCTGGGTAAAAAATATTCATCTTATTTAAATCATAAGTTTTTTATGTCATTTTATTAAAAAATGTCTCAAATTTTTGAAATATATTTATTCCTAACTCTTAATAAGAACCTAATCTCTTCAACCCAACACCTAAAAAAATAACATGTTTTATGTTGAATAAGATTTAAAATATATATTATCACATTCATAATAAAATATTTCATGTTAAAATATTTATTTTCTTTATGTTTTTGGGATAAAAATGGTTAAAAACAATTAAGCCTTTATAGATATAGATATATAGATACAAAGACTATTTATTTAATGATGAAAATATAATATTTATTGCTCATAATTCAAAATAAAATTAATTTAATATAAATCTATAAAAAAATTATTTATATAAGTACATTGATTTTTTCCCTCAAAAAAAAAGTACATTGATTTTTGTTTCAAATTTAAACAAAATAAAAAAAATAATAGTTAACCAGAGTTCGATTCATGTTGGAATAATTCTTGGCTAGATTTTTATTACTCTCAAGTCGAATTTTAAATTACTAGCTTTTTTTTAAGATCTAGAGGGTAAGATAAAAAAATAGTTTTTCTTTTACTTACTTTCAGGTTGAATTTTAAAGAAAAAATAAACTTTTTCTTTTGAAATAATAAACATTACCTTATAGTTGACATTTTTATCATGAATCTTTTTATTTCATCGATTTAATATAAATTTGTAAGAAGAAATTCTTATTTGTGTAAATAAATAAATTTTCTTTTTTTGATTTCAACAAAATAAAAATCTCTAGTTGATCTATGATTTTTTTTAACTGGTATGGTGACCCTTTACCAAACACATATATCTTTTTGAAAGAAAACTCGGGGTATCTTGTCGATGTACATTGTATTTTTTTTTGTCAGGTAGCCTAGTGACTAGAATTCACTTTTTAAAGTGAATAAGTGGAGTGTCCGGGGTTCGAACTCCGGCCCCTGTATATAATAATGTGTTGTCTCTGCCAACTGAGATATGCTCACGGGGACATGTACATTGTATATTTATTTAATGTATAAATAACTTATTTTACTGGTGTATAAAAATAAATGTCTAAGAATGTTCGGAAAAAACTTACTTTTCCCATAAAAAAAAAAGAAAAAACTTACTTTGAGATATGAAAAATGATACGGGTATAACAAACGTTAAAATTAAATGTAGAAGTTACACCTTCCTAGAAAAAAATGTAGAAGTTACACCTATTATTAAAACTAGACTCTTGACCCGCGCTGTCATAATGCTTGACAATGTACAGCGAAATAATTACGGTCCATATGTTATAATATTAACAAAGCAAGCAAATTACATCCGAAACAAAAGTAATAATGATATCTAGTACTTGTCTTACATATGAATGTTCTAAAGTACATTTTAGAATGTCGCGGTGATTTTCGGAGATCAAGCTATTGATTAGCGTTGACTCACATTTTTAGTTCACCACCGAGCTTTTATTTTTTTCAAGGAAAAGGGAAAAGTTCGAATAAACCCTAAATTTTTAGAGATCAAGGTCCGGGGGTTGGTTACGCAAAGGGAAGGTGTTAGCACCCTAAACGTCTATAGTACTCTATAGGAACCTCTTGTTTTTAATTATCTTTATGCTAAATTATTTGTTTGTAAATAAAAGCTTAAGCGTAAAAAGACTAAAGTGATGATTAAAAGGAAAGAAAATGTTTTTGTTATTTTTATTGATTTGGAAAGACAAAGTCTTTTGCCTACGTACCCGAGCGGGATCAAAATCACGTAGTTCGGGGTAAAAAGCCGAGTGATTTGTTGTGATTGATTTTAAAGTTTGAAAATATTTTTTGAGAAAGATAAGAGGCCGAAATGGCATAGAAGGATAAAGATGTGAGTTTGATTGATTTTACTTTGAAAAAAAAGGTTTGAAATAATTAAAATTGATTGAAATTGTTTTTTTGAAGAAAATGTACGAATTAATTGACTTGAAAAATGAAATTTAATTGAGAAAAGATTTTTTTTGGCTTTTTTGTTATTTGAAATGTTTTTGATTTTTGATTAAGTTAATTAACAAAAATAAACTAAGTGGTAGCCAAAATAAATTAAGCGCGAGGGTTTTCTCACAAAGACGTTGAATCAAAGCGAGAGCCCCTTTTCCTTGGATACGTTCGTTATTTTTATCGTTTTATCATTTTTTTTGACATAAAGCGGAATAAATAAATGTGTGTGTCGGTGCAATATTCTCATTTATATTTACATTGTCCCTAAATACATTCTAAGTATCAATAATGAAATAATAACAATAAAGCAATAAATAAAGAAAATAAATTGCAAGTGCCATAAAAATAAATAAATATGCAAAATAAACAAAAATAAATAAAAAAAAAATGCATGAAATGGATTTTTACATTAAGCAAACATGCTGCATGAAATTAAAAAGAAAATAAAAATGCATGAAATGTTAGACATAACATAAATATGTTGCATTGGAATAAAAAAAAAATAAAGATGTATGATGTACAAGGCATTAAATAAATATGTTGCATAAATAAATAAAAGAAAATAAAAAATGCATGAAAATAAAAAGAAAAAATAGAAATAATAATAATATGCATGAGATACTGAAATATAGAAGCTATGAAATAACATGCATGAGAATGGATGGAAATTAAAAAAAACAAGAAATAATAAAAAGAAAGAAAATAAAAATTAGAAAAGAAGGGGGGTGCAGAAGTGAGAAAACTGATCAGATTAAAAGAAATAGGCCCAAAATGCATTGGGCCAACGTACTCTGATCTGGGCCGTCTGATTAATCAGATGGCCCTGATCTGATCACAAGGGGAATAAGCCTGAACCGTATGATCTGAATCAAATGGTCTGAGGGGGCGAGGGTGTACGCTAACGCGTACACCCACACACACAGAATCAGGGAGGGGTATTTAAACCCTCTCCCTTCACAATTTTTCATTTCTCATGCTCTCTTCTCTCTCTTCTTTCCCTTCTCTCAACCGATCCTCTCCTTCTCTCTCCCCTCTCTCTTGTTTTCTCGCCGGAATGGGTTTCCGGCGTGGTGGCCGCCGGCCTAAACGGCGGCGCCACCGCGCCGGAGTAAAAAAAAAAAAAACTCCCCTTTTTAAAAAAGAAACCACTTTTCTACTATCCTTTCTTCCCCTCGTTTCAAATCCGGGCTTACTTTTCTCAAAATCCTTATAAAAATCCCTAGATCTAGGTTTTTAAACACACCAAAAATTTTACCTTTTCCTTCTTTTGTGTTCGGTTTTGTGCTGGCCTTTGGTGTTGTGTGCGTGCGTGTATGGCTTGCGTGAGTGTGTGGGTTCTGTGCGTGTGTTATGGCTTGCGTGAGTGTGTTAGGGCTGGTTGGGGCTTGTGTGGGTGGTGTGCGTGAGTTGTGTTGTGTGGGTTGGTAGTGTTGAGTTTGGCCGTGTGACTTATGTGTGTGTGGCCGTGTGGTTTATGTGTTGTTTTTGAGTGGAAGGGTTTGGGTTGTGTTATGAATTTTTTGCTGGGACGTGTTGTGCTCTGTTGTGTTATTGCTGGAAAATGTTTGTTTTCAAAATTTCTTCTTCTTCTGATTTTTTTGGGTCTCTGTTTATAGGCATAATGGATTTATGTGTGATGATTAAAAGTGAGCAGTAGTCTTTGCCTTCTGAATTTTGGTGAAAGTTTGTGTGAAAAAATGGACAAAATGAACAGGAAGAATGCAGGAAAGCAAATGATGGAGACGCAGGAACAGTGTACAGTATACACTGTACACTGTAATGACCTTGACTCATAAAAAATAATTAAAAAAAAAGAATTTAAAAAAAAAATAATAATAATAAAAAAGGAAATAATTAAATGGTAATAATAATGATAATAATAATAATAATAAAATGGAATAAATGAACAATAAATAAAAACTTAGACTAAAAGTAAAGATGAAAAATAAACACAAAAAAAAAAAAAGATAACAAGTGGCCCTAAAACGAACCAAAAAATGAGGTATTTTAAAATACCTCCCTGCCGAAATTTTGTCTGAAACGACGAGGATTTCCGGCTTAAAAGGACGAGAAAAACAAAAACGAAAATTGGTCAAAAAATGGGGTATGACAGATGCCCCTATTTAAGTTTCTTCGTTACGGAGATTTAAAAGTGAAATTTTTAATTCGACGGGTCGAAGAGACTTAAATACAGAGTACAACCATTTTTGACCAATTTTGACTGGAAAATGCTATGGAT